>APFE030930695.1:94196-157211 GCA_000404065.3 Pinus taeda
ATATATATTCACTAACAATTTTATGATTTTGTTCCATAGATGGAGGATAGGGGGTCTCATCACGAGCGAGCCTACCGTGATCATAAGGAGGGAGCAAAGTGGCATTCCCACTATGGCCACCGCACCAGGGATATGATCCAAATGATGCATCAAGAAACAAATTCCTTGGAACAGGAGGTCTCATCACGAGCCAACCTGACCAATTTCTCTACTTCCTAGTGAATGGCAATGTGTTCATCTAGTTACCATGCCAGCACATTGGTCTCTACTATGGACATCATAATGCACTTCCCCAATTATACATAGAGGACCATGGTTCCCAAGGGTTAAAAGCAACTATGTCGAGGCTATGGATGCCTGCAGGCAACAAAAGCTCTACTTATGGTATTGAAGTTTTATTTTCTACGTCAATAATTATTATAATGCCCTCTTCTTATGTTTCTATTTTTTTCTACGGAGAGATTATTTCCCTAACTTACCTTGAACCTTTATGCATGAGTTAATCTCTTAAAATCAATCACAACATTTTTAAGTGGAATAACGGCGGTAAAGTATTATCTCCTGTGTATGTTTTCCTTTTTCTTTATCGCATCACCTCACGATATCTTATCACTTATTAACAATTCTCATTACATGCCTCGTTTTCATTACTCCAATATCCTTTATGATCCTTTCTTTAATATATGTACCTTGCCACTTTCATTACCCAGTCCATCACCCTTGTACTTTGCCGCCAGCGCATCATCTTTTCATCCATTCGATCGTAGGCGACCTATCATTTCGAGAGGGGGCGAGGACCTCCAGTATACTCATGCATGCGTTATCATATTTTCATTTGATTTTGTAGAATAATACGATATCTCATAATCACAGAGCGTGTGGCATTATAACAGTCCTCGATAATGGTATTTATGTTTATAAAGAACCACCTGATAGAGACATTACAACCAATTGTTGTTCCATCTCTTGGCTCTGCTCGTTACTGTGCTTTCTCCACTGAACTAATCGTTTGCATAAGTTAAGCACAATGGGAGGAGGAACAATGCGCCGAGAACCTTTAACACTGGCTGTCTCTGATGAAGCCAGGGAAATTCTAGCTCACGTAGGATGGACATCATATTTTACAAGATTTCAACTCCCCAATGAGTAAATAGCCATCAAATCTTTACAGCATCTACAGAATGGAAAATCCTTGGTACGAGGTAGACAAATCACTATAACATATGCTGTGATAGTAGAAGTGTCTAGGTTGCCGGTAGAAGGACCAGTATGGGATGGCAAGTGATTAAGGTTGCATGACGCTATGGAGGTTTTTAGGGATGAAGGACAGGAGCTAATCAAGAAGGGTAAAGGCATTTGACGATCTTCTCTCGGAGAGCCACGAGGAGAATTGGCACAAATTGTCTAGAACTATATTACCTGCGATGGCCGTAGAGATGTGGTAAGGCCGCAACAACTTAAATTGTCTGAAAATCCTCAAGGTAGCACTAGTCAGCCCATAGAATTATCCAGCCAATAAAATGTACAAGACTTGCAACCAGAATTAGGAGGACAAGATAACCTTGAACCAGAACCTAAGGAAGGCGTAGGGCATTCTGATCATGAAAGAAGAAATGAAGTGGGACCTCCTCCAACACCAAATATGATTTCTCAAGACAATCTATTACATGATTTCGAGACAAGGATGGCCCAGGTCTTGGCCAACATGAATGTCTACATGCAGCCTGAAGGACCACTTAATATTAACTTAGGAGAAACCTAATATCCAGGGAATTCTCGCTATACCAGAATTCTGTCTTCCTCAAAATATACAAACCACGAAGTGGACACAGATACAGAGGCTATTTAGGAAATAGAGAACCAATCTGGTGACATGCTCCCAGTGGAAAACAATCATGAAGTATTGGACATAGAAAACATAGGCCAAGAAAAGGAAGCGAAGATAGAGATTATTCAGGAGTTTGATAATCAATCTCGAGACACAGTCTTATTGGAACAAAGCCAGGGTGAACAAATGGGCTCTTTAGAGATAGAAGCTATTAACGATACTATCATAAGACCAGTTACTCCTCAGAAAAGGTATAGAGCCAAAACGAAATTGAGGAAGCTAAGAAAAGAACACCAGAAACTTTGTAAGACAGTTAAGAGGCTCTGAAGAAAAATAAAAGAAATCACAATGCGAAAGGTTCCGAACAATACCCCTGAGGTAGTAAATGTGGTTGTGCAAATGGAATTATATGAAGGCAGGGCTGCAGGAACTCAAACTGAGCTCAAACCAACTCAAACAATCATCACTCAAGAAGAACCACATGCAGATTTAGTAGACGTAGCCACTCAGACAGAGGTTTGGACCCCCCAAAAAAAAGAAGTACAGAAAGAAGATATACCCTCTTATAGCATGGGCACTCAGACGGAGGTTTGGACCCCCCACAATAAAGAAATACAGATAGAAGATATCCCTTATTATAGCATAAGAACTCAGAAGGACATACAAGCCAAAGACATCATGACACACCATGACCCCATTCTACTGAATCTTCAGGAAGAATTGGCACAAGCTTGGCTCGTGTTAGAACAACTTGAACAAGAAACCGTTTCCCAATAGAAATATCAAGAGTTGCAGAAACAACTTTGGCAAATGAATAGAACAGAGAGCGAGACTTTTGACAGATGCAAAAAGGCGGAAGAGAAAATGGAGAAGATCAAGCTCTAGCTATACAGAGTCATAAGTTAGACAAACACCATTGGCTCACTGTATTCAGATGTCCTAGCATGCAGGTCTCCTACCACCAATTATGCCTTGTTTTATTAGAACGATACCTATTATTGAAAATTAAAGCCGTAAGAACTGGTAAACCAATTAAATTAAGGAAAATTGAAGATTTTATAAATTGCTTCAAGCAACATAGTGTAAAGGTCCAAAGGATTATTTGTGAGTTTTATTTGCACAGTTTCATATTAGAAGACGAGGTGGGAAAGAACCCTAACCATTTTGTAGGAGATGTTCAATTCTAGGCTTTTATTTCATTTGCAGTTAACAAACTCAAATGGTTTAAAGTTTATAATGCATTTTAAAGGCAGGAACATGGATTGGATCTTTAGGTGAGAAGTGAACCTAAACACCCCTTACAAATTTTTGCCAACCACAAGAGTCTGATGAAATGAGAAGGGGTGATTAAAATTTTAGGGCCCATACATAAGGAGATTGTGCAGAAAGGAATATCATATTTCCTCTCTATTGAAGAAATATCTCTGATTACATCCAAGCTCAGATGGATGATCTCCACTAGTAGTGTGAAAGATAGGGAACCATTTAATTACATAAATTTTAAAGCTGTTGTGGCCTATATTGTTACCTACAACAATATTATTTTGAGAGAAGAACGTTATTGGTTAGGATTACGGTTTTAGAGTCCCATTATTTGGTATCGTCTTGAAGGGTATCAGGCTGATTACAAATTTCTTGAAGGACAGGAAGGGCCCGACTTTGCGCTCCTGGCTCACAATCATGGTTTTAGACCAATTTTTAATGCTTTCTCTCCAGCTTACTCTTTAACTGCACTGCATAAGAACTATTTACTTTTCATGAGGACATGAAAGAGGGTAAGCAGGGGAGTATGTTTAGTCACACAATGGGTATGTATTTACTCTTAATTCCATCACCTTTTTCCTCTTTTATTATCTCTTTCATATCTTGATATGCTAACATATTGATGGATTATGATAAGAAATGTATGAACTACTCCCAATTAAGATTTAGCCACTGTAACTAACTCTTATTCCTTTTTTATGCAAAGAAATGATGAAAGAAAAAGTTGTTTTTCCCTAGAGATAAAACAACATAGACCAACAAAGGAAGAATGAGGCATGTTGGTTGCGGTCTGGCCCGAGAATGAATAAGGAGAATTAATGCCAAATATGAGGGGTGTCAGAAGATAGCATTCAGTTGTGAGTCCCTCAGGATCTCTCGATCCTGAGGGATCACATTTATCTTTTACCTCTTTCTGACTATGAAAGTAAAAACTGTAGGAAGAAAGGGGATCAATCTCTATTATTTCAAATTGTAATTTTAATTTATAGACTCGTGCTATTGGAGAACATGACCGTATTGTAATGAGACTTGAGTTCAATGGTTAATATATAATTTACATTGTTGTTCATCGTATTCTTTGAAGTAGCTCAACAATATTTGTTGGTGGCTAAGGGCCCAGCTGCTGGTGGATTAAACTGGTCCCTTGTGTTATATATTTCTGATTCACGCAAGTTTGATTGGTTTGATAGTTTTCCCATTTTCTATGAGTCTATCTTATTTTCTATTTACCGATTTCCTATATTGAAGTTAGAACATTTTGTTCACATGTTTTGCAGCATTGTCATTTGATTTTATTTATGCCTATTGTAGATTAAATTATTTAGCCGTTAAGACAATGAATCGTATTGGTTTAATCAGCTGAAAGAGTTTGGTTATTGCTATTGAACTCTCGGTTGACATCATTTCCATTTGGATTTCTTAGTTGATATTGAGTGTGATTTAGATTGAATTAGCTAGAAGAGATTGGTTATTTCTACTACGCTCTTGGTTGATGCTATTGCCAATTGAATTGCTTGTGTGAGATATGATTACGATTTTAGCAGAGGATTAAGTCTTGATGCTTAGATGTAATATTTCCTTTAACAATTGCAATTTGAGTTTTATAAATGCATATGTTTACTCTTCTATCAAAGGTTTATACTTCATTTTAAGAAACATTACTCTTTGGATTCATAGCATGCAGATATTGTGTACACTCTTGGAATAAAAGGACTTTCCCGAGTTGATGATTAATGTGAGGTAATTAGGAGTTTTAAAAGACACCTTTTAGCACCCAACAAAGGCAGAAGACCACTTAGACAACTTCTACCTACATCTGTAGAACCTTGAGGGACAATATGACGACGTAGCATGTAGATTGTTTCCATGTACTTTAGATAGCCACAGCGCTACATGGTATCATAGCCTTCCACCGAACTCTATACAAAACTGGAGTGCATTCAAACACATGTCCCTTGATAAATTTGTTGATGAAAAGACCCTAGCAATGTTACTCAAAGAATTGGGAAGTCTGAAGATGGGGGGAAAAGAAAAAGTAAACGATTTCAATTAGAGGTTTACAAGCATATTGAACAACTATGTAGTGGACACTAAACCTCATGACTCCATCATTGTTGATTACTACACATCCGCACTGCTGACCAGCATTGCGCAGTTCATCAAGCGAGCTGTGAAACCAACACTCTTAGAAAACTGTGAAGAGGCTATTAGTGTTGAGAGAGACTGCGTGTAATTGGAGTCATCATGGATGATGCATCACAAAAAGACTCCAAAGATGCGAGAAGGAAGTCCCAAGCGATGGTGGGCAAGGGTAGAGACAAGGAAGCAACTGATATTGAGACCCTCACTAGCTTGGTCAAGAACTTGATTATGGAAGTGCCTGAGCTCAAACAATGGAAAACAAACACATTTGCAAGAAGCCATTTTCCCAAGCAGAGACAGGCAAGCAGCTCATCAAGCAGCAACTAGTCCTCTCCAAAAAATGTGAAGAGATCTGTCTTCCAAATTGAACAATGTTCATATCCTAAGTTATGTTCATTCCACGAAGAAAATCACCATAAGAACTCTTGTTCAGACTGGAAGTGAGTCGCGAACTCTGTATGCAGTCATACTTTCGATGCGGAAAATAGTGTGCACAACCAGTCAGAAGACATTGATGATGAACAAGAGGTTTCACTTGATGAACCATCAAATTCTGGGCATGTGGTGAACACATATCAGTGCCCACAAGCAAGGTCGAAGACGAACACCAAGAAGCAGCCCCAAAAGAAAAATGACCAATACAATCTCAGAGTAAAGAGGCTCCCTTACACTTGGGGAAGCACAAGAAAAGATGAGATTATTGTTGAGGAAGGTTGATCCATTAGTCGCCCTAAAGTAGAAAACAAAGAACAAGTCTGGGAAGATAGCGATGGACAAAATCACATCCATGAGCAGTAATATGAAAAGTACTCTGTCGGGCGACATGAAAGTTCGTTCTACCCCATACACCTTGGTGGGTCTACCACCTCCGAAATATAGCATTGTACTTGACATGAAGAAAAATTGAGTGAACATCAGTTTGCTCGAGTTATCTAAGATTCATAGTTAGAGATACATCCTGCTGCATGCATTGGGATAGACAGTAATGCACAAAGCAACATCTACCAGCAAGGGCGAAAGCACACCTCTTGGATCACTTTTCACTGTGCTCAACACACTCCAAATGGAAGAAGCAAACTCAAGTTTCCCTCCACTGCTGCTATGATTAGAAATCTTTAACTGTAATGTTCATAACTAATTGGTTGATTCCAGAGTGGGAGCTAACGTCATGTCACTCTCCATTGCGAAAAAGATCAATGCACAATGGAGTGAGACATTTGCGTGAATCATATAGTTTGATCGAACATCGGTACTAGCCAATGGTGAACTATGAGACATGATCATTCGACTATCTCATGATGGTCGATTCCACCAAGTCATCAACATAGTTGTTTTGGAAATACCAGAAGCATATGGTCTACTACTCAGTAGAGACTAGTCAAGCAAGCTAGACGAATATTTTGCTATAGACTCATCTTACATGTGGCTCCCATACAAGGGAAAATGCAACCAGATCTGGGTGTTATCTGATAGGTATATGAAACATAATGTCACTTCCCTTAATGACGAGAATGAACCATTGGCCTTTTTAGAATTCATGTTTGGCAACTGCCTCCTTGAAACAACATTGGGGTGTTATCCTACATGGTCAGCTACAACCCCACCAGACACATAGTCGGGAATTTTTCCTTGCCCAACTGATGGTAATGAAACTTTCACATTACATTGTACCAGTAGTAATGGTAGTAGCAACAATAGTAGTAATAGTAGTACTAGCACACTAAGCAGTCTATGTACAAACAAGTTGTGCACCATGTACTTTGATGGATCAAAGACATAGGATGACTCAGGAGTTGTGTTTTTCTTGATCGACCCTTACAACACGAAGCATCTAGTTTGAAGTCGCTTGGAGTTGATGTTCATGAACAATTTTGCAGAGTATGAAGCACTCGTGTTAGGCTTGCATAAAGTCATCAGCTTTAATGTGGACGCGCTCAAAGTGGTAGATGATTCATAGATAGTGCTACGATAGGTACATACCACCATTCACTGTTTGTCATCGCATCTCAAAAGTTACCAGCAAGAGGTAAGGCAACTAATCTCAAAGTTCCAACCGTTTAACATCATTGTTGTACCATGTACACGTAATGCAACTACCAATACTTTAGCAAATGCAGCTTCAAGAATGTCACCTATTAGGGATAGATTTACTATTGAAATTTTGTATAAGCCATCTATCCTAGATAACATAACTAATTTATGCGTGTTTAATGATGATCAACAGATACTGGATTTCATGGCCAACACTACCATATTCAAATATGCAGCGATAGATGATGACGAGCATGAGCGCTCTTTGCAAGCAGAAGCTGGTAACAAGAAAGGCCACCTTATCAGAAAAGGCATGGAAACATTGGAAAATCTGTATGACTTGCAAGAACATTTTTAGGGGCCAAGGAACAGCAAGACCCACAGTTCCACCATGAGGCACGAGCTGATAAACTTGGGAACAAAACAATATTCAAAATTTGTCAATCTTGGTACATGTTTTACACAACAAGAGTGGAAATCCTTTGTCTGCTTGTTCAAACAATACCGAGATGTGTTCGTGTGGATATAGGATGATCTAAAAACTTATGACATGCAAATCATCCAACACATTATCCCGATCAAAGAAAGGGTCAAGACATATAACCAAAAGCTGAGGAAAGTACATATGTTGCTTGAACCCCTCATACAAAAAGATATCACTAAGCTATTGGATGCACAGATCATATAAAAATATCTTCATTCCACATGGATTTCAAATCTTGTTCCTGTACGTAAGAATTTTTGGGAAATCCTCTTGTGTGTCAATTTCGAGAATGTAAACCACACCTCGGACAAAGACAACTACCTTGTTTCGTCTATGGACCACATTTTGCAAACAGTATCTGGGGCACATATGTTTTCTCTTCTCGATGGTTCCTCATGGTACAATCTGGTTCTAGTAGCAAAACTTGACACACTTAAAACTACTTTCCGTACTAAGTGGGGTATGTTTGCTTACTGACGAATGCCGTTTGGGCTTGTATATGTAGGTGAAACCTTTCAGCGCAGCATGGACATCACTTTTCATGAACTCATCAGACAGAGCATAGTGGTATACCTCGATGATGTGACTCTATACTCAATACAAGAAGACCACATACACCATCTGAAGAAAAATTTTGAGCAATGTCAGAGATACAGGATTTCCTTGAATCCCAAAAAGAGCGTATTCACAGTTTCTGAGGGGAACCTTCTCAGACACAATTTTTCCAAAAGTGGAATCAAGGTGGATCTGGACTAGGTCTATACTATTACATAGATCCCTCACCCAGCCAACAAGAAAGCCATGTAGTCCTTCTTGGGCAAGATAGACTTCCTCCGGATGTTCATCTCGGATTATGGGAAGATAGTTAATCCCATGAAGGACATGATCAAGAAAGATGTAGTCCATAGCTGGGGCAATAGGGAAAAGTATACATTCTCCCAATCGAGCAAGCCATTGCATAAGTTCTTGCGCTCTATATCTTGGACTTCAAGAAGGATTTATTGCTATTGTGGTGAAGTAAAATTATAAGTGCAGACACGAAAAAATTCCTCTAGCCTGACAATGGGTTTAGGCACAATAGATACATTCTATGGAAGATTTCCTTATGTTAGAATCAATCAAGAGGGCCTACCTCTTGGTTTCTTATCCTAATTGATGATGTCCTCGCTTGCTCACTCCAATAATCTCTCGCTTCCTTCTTCAAGCTCCTGAAACAAGTAAATAACAACAGCACACAAACATAGCAATAGACAAATTGCAATTCAACCTGCTTAACAAGTCAAGAAGCATTAAGACATGGATATGTAATATTAAAAAACATGTAGGAAATCAATCGATAGTTTCATATATCAAAATTCAAAGAGAGATTGCAACCATTCGTCTTGACGTCATAGTCTTCCTCTAACCAGGTTCCCACATACTTTTGCTAGCACTTCATGATGGCTTCAAACAACAATAGTTTAAAGACTCTTCCCTTTAGGCTTCACTCCAAACCAAACACACTTCTCCCTCACACAACTAGATGGCTACAACTAGTAATAACTTGCTTGTCTAAAATAGTATATTCACACTCGGCCAAAACTCTAACTCTGATTTTCACACTAGTTTATGCTTGGGAAGAAGGGAGGTTTATATAGGAAAGATGGATGGGAGATGTATAATCTTCTCATGGGAGAAGGACTTATCCCTTGGGGTAGTTCCATCATTATAGGGGAAAGTAGCCTAAACTCTCATCCTAGACCCCATCCAGCCAAACCATTTACCAAACTTCCGTTACGAAGCTTCTAGAGATGGAAGCTTTAGCTCTAATTTAAAAAAAAAATCCATAACAGGACCGGTGTGATTGGAACATAGCTCAGTCACATCGATCGGCACGGGGAATAATGCTAATCTCTGCACATCAGCACGGGGGAGACAAAGGTCATTAGCATTGGCCTTGTAAATTGGGTAAAATAAAAGTTTCAGGGGAAATGGTGCAAAAGGGAAATGATCTACTCATGAAGAGGGACATAATGGTAGTTTCTCCATAAAGGAGAAGCATGCAGGGTTCATTGTAGAGGTCCTCTAGGATCAAGGAATGGGGAGTATAGGGACAATGAAAAAAATTTGTGTAACAGATGCCTCATAAAGTGTGAAGACCGAGTTGGAGTGAGGGATGAAATGCTTTATAAATTAGTGTGGGGAACTAGTTTGCAATCGGAAAACCTTTAAGAAAGTACAGATACATATACATAAAATGAGATCTCTGTCAAATGATACATGAATCATGGCATGGATGCAACCATCTAGAGAATGATCATGTAAATGGATTCAGACATGGGCATAGTGATCCGTCAAAGAGGATCATAATGAAACTAAGGTATGGTCGTAGCCATGTGATAATGAGAAGGATCACATATGACAACTCTTGGTCTAGTTGCAGCCAGCCAACTAAAAGAGACATGCATATCATTATAGCCATTTCACACCACTTTGCAACTTTGACTTTTTGTAATTAGGGTCATGCGCTCCAACAAGACCTGCTCAAAGTACAAATTCTAGCATGCGAATAGATGTGTTGACATCGAACATGCTAGAAAGTCGCTTGATTACCAGTCAATGATGTAAACTGTTAACAAGTGTGAAACCACCAATAATGATAATGGTACTCAAGGTAATATCAGCACAATTCAAGGAATGTGAATACAAGAACTGAAGTCGAACACCCATGAAATCACTCGATCAAAAGCCAATGATGTGAACTTGTCGTTGAGTTCAAAGAACTTGCCATTGAGGTATGCAAACTCTAAGGTACTGTAAGGGAGTCTCTTGGTCAACTTCCCGGATAATGAGTTGAAGTCAATGGAAAGTGACCGTGTCGAAGGAGGGTGATAATGAATCCCACATCATCGATGTGAGACAAGACGATGCAAAATGATTTTGGATGATACAAAGTAGCAAAGGTAAATGTAACTACAGAAGGACAACTCTTGAACATATCGGAGACACAACTAGAATTTTAGTAGCTTTTAGATGCATAGGATTGATTGTCATGATGGCATTGCGGAGATCAGATGGAAGGAAAAATGAACGGCCCAGAGCCAGGAAGCTCAACGATATAAAGCGAGGATATCCAAACCCAACACGAAGCAAAGAATGTCATGTTCAATAGTGAGCTACAGACATGACTCGATAGATTTCCAAATTTTCCCCCACCATTTCTAGCAAGTACCCCAATTATTTTTTAATCACAAGCTTGAAGGGGATAGCATATGCTTGCATTGTAAGTTCATCCTTCAGACAAATATAACCTAGTAAGTTTAATGAGCCCTAGGAAGGAGAACCTCGTGTTCGTCATGGTGAAGAATCCGATGTCGTTTAATAGTTTAACGAGTCCAACAAAGGTGTAACTCAGTATCTTTTTCATGTTTAGATAGTTTGAAAAGGACACATAAAAGAAAACTCCACAAGGTCCCTTTTCATAAGTTTGTGTCTCTCGAGCCCAAAAAGATAGAAAACAATAATTGAGATAACTGCTCGACCATTTCACTCAAGGAGTAATTTTTTCATAAATAGTGCCTCCCAACCCGAAAAAGGGGTAAAATTATATTGGGTGCATGACGTTTTGCATCCATTAATGAGTTCAAAATGACAAGGGCTCGGCCATCTTTTCATTTTCAAAGGGTGAAAAGAGCTGAAATCTGACCTGTTGGTTTTATTCTTTTTTTTTCTAAATCAAGAGTGTTTTATTGTCATTCATTAACTAAATATTTTCAAATATATATTACAAACTATGACACTGAGGCCTACAAGAACAACCAGGCCCCTCTAGGCTATGAAAATTGGGCCAGGTGCCCACAGAAATATGCAATCACTGACGACTGTAGGATCTGATTCAGGATCACTACTAGCACACCTTTTAACAAACACAACGGACTTGAAAAGGTTTCAAAACTATCTCAAGAGTTTGGACGGGTCCGCCCAGGGAGATAACTCCCATACAAATTTAACATCCATAACCCATGAGAAGCGGGCATGACACCACCAAGGTCACGAAAAGCTCAGAGAAAAACACTGCCAACAAGCTCGATGAACTGTGGCTGTAGATCTTCACAAGCAGGATCCATCGGTTGAGGAGAATATCAGGTAGAGAAGAAGCACGAGGAAAACCTGCCTGATGTAGGTGGTTTTCTCGATCCTCCTGCTTCCACATGGTGAATGAAGAGTGGCATCGAGGGAAAACCATTAGATATCGCTTAGGGATATGGGGACGCCTGAAAACTGCTAAACTACTAAAACTTCTGATTTCCCCAAAAATACAAACCGCTCTATCTCCACTTCCTACTAAAAATCTCGATGAACTGTGGTTGTAGATCTTCACAAGCAGGATCCGATGGTTGAGATGAATATCGGGTGGAGAAGAAGCACGAGGAAAACCTGCTCGATATAGGTAGTTTTCTCTCTCCTTCCACTACCACGTGGTGATTGATGAGTGGCATCGGGAGAAAACCATTAAATACCACTTAGGGGATTGGGGATGCCCGAAAACAATGAAACCACTAGAACTTTGATTTCCTCGAAAAAACATACCGCTCTTTCTCCGCTTCCTGACGTCCATATTGAGGACCCAATTACGTCGATTCTAAGGTCTTCTGCTTGATGAGTCCTTGAACTTCATCAACCTAATATCCAAATTGCTACTTCTACTTCATACTTTAATAGTGATCCCTATCTGCACTTGCCAAAATGAGGCCTTCCTCATGCAGTTTGCTGATGGGTGCTAACTCGCACCTGCATTTACTATTATCTTTTTTATAGATCACCCCTTCATTTGCCAGTCGATCCACTAATCTGTTGGAATTTCTGCACACATGAAAAAAGCTTATGATTCTCAAGATTCTTAGATGTGATTTAATATGATGATATACCTTCAAAAGTCACCAGTGGTTCAATACTTTTTGGTACTGAGCCATTTGCTATTTTTTCACAGAGTTAATTGTGAGTTCAGAGTCTGCCTCTGTGATTGTGTTGTGCATATTGAGATGCATCAATATCTCTAAGCGATGCTCTATGGTCATTAGTTTTTCCATATTGTTGGTAGCATTCCCTACATGACTATGAAAGATGATTTTTATATTTCCCTTGTCATCTCTTATAGCTCCACTGTAACCTGCAGTTCCCGAGTTTCCTTTTGATGCTCCATCTATATTGAATTTCAAAAAGCCAGGGGGGGTGGTTGCCAATAATCCTTCCCCACTGTAGAGTGTGTTGCAATCTTGTTTGTGCCCTGGGGGACAAGCTTCTGAAGGCCCAAAAGAAAAATAATGCGAGCCTCCTAGTGAGAAGAAGGATTCTCAGGAGGTTGCTTCTGAAGAGTATTTACATTTTCTTTGAGCTGTCTTAAGAGCCAAGCTGTAATGCTTTGGGTTGAGCCAGATTTATCATTAAAAGTTATGCTGTTGCATTCTTTCTAGACATTTCGTATCAAAAATCTTGGAATCAGAGTCCAGGTTATGTTGTCTGTCTCATTTTCATATAGGTTTTTTCTCCAATTCTTTAAAGTTGTACAGATGTCATTTTCATCCCTATCAGTTTGCCTGAAGATAAAGGAAACCTAGTTCCATAATTGAGGTAAATGTGCAGAGTTTGAGAAGGTGTTCCGCCATTTCTTCCTGAAGACCACATAACTAACATTTGGATGGTCCAACAAAACCCTTCTTTCTAAGATTTTCCCAGATCAGAATTTTTTTGTGTTGTACCATCCATACAAACAATTTTATTTTTATCCAATGAGGGTTCTGCCTTAGGTCCTTCCATATTTTATCAGGATTTGGAAAGTTATGACCAGTGGCAATTCCTTTGGCTTCTTGCAGGTTGAAGTTACCCTTGTTGTTTATTCCCCGTCTTAGTTTTTCAGTGGAAGTTGAGATTAAAATTTTTCTCTTTTCCAAGATTGTTGTAAGAGCTTCAGCCTAGGTCTTCAAAGGGGTCTCTTCACTGTAAACTGGTACCTTCCATGTTCTCCATTTACTATTGTTCCTTGTCTGATCCCAATAGTCACTGACCTTTTGTAGCCTTTTGTTGACAATATCATCTTTGAGAATATCTAGTCCTTCTCCGCATAGGTTGGGTTCCTGCTGCCAGTTGTCCTCCCAAAACCATGCAAGGTTTCCATTTCCGATCTCCTATAAACTATGCTTCTCAACTAAGGCTCTGTTCTCCCAAGCATTGTTCCAAATATGGGAGCCTTTGATATGTCCATCATTCGAATATGGTCCCTTTCTAGCTAGTCCTTTGCATATTTCTATTTCCAGAGCTTGGCCCATGGGTTTCTCATTTCCTTTAGCCATCTCCACCAAATGTTTTCCCCCAAAAATTTGTTAATAGTTTCCGGGTCATGGAGACCCAAACCCCCATGAGTTTTGGGTTTGCATAGCCTGTCTCAAGCTACCAAAGCCCATTTCCTTTTTTCCTCCCCTTTTCCCTAAAGAAAATCTCTTTGAATATTCCTATTTGTTGTAAAACTCCTTTTGGGACATGAAGAGATGAAAACATGTAGATTGGAATGGTTTACAAGACTTGCTTGGTGAGAACTAGCCTACCTACTAGATTCAAAGATCTACTTGTCCATTTACAGACTTTGTCCTTCAGTTTGTTAGTCATTGGCTCCCAAATTCCTTGTTCAGAGGTTTGTCAGTGAGAGGTATTCCTAGATATTTGGAGGGAAGATGATCTCTCTGAAAGCCAAGAATTCTAGAGAGATTTATTTGAATAGAAATATTAGTGTTGAAAAAGAAAACTTTTGATTTTGTGAGGCTTACCTCTATGCCAGCAGCCATAGCAAAATCATGCAGAATTTGTTTGAAAGCTTGGGCTTCTTGACTGTGGGTGTGCTCTGCAGCATGGTGTCATCTACAAATTGTTGATGAGTCAATGAGTCTCCGTCCTGTGTTAGCTTGAGACCCTGGATTTTGCCTTCCACCTTGGCTGCATTGATCACTTTGCCTAATCCTTCCATCATAACGATAAAGAGAAAGGGGGAGAGTGGATCTCCTTGCTTGAGACCTCTCGAAGGTTGAAAGGATCTAGATGGAGAGCCATTGAGAAGGATTGAAAAGCTAGCAGAGGTAACTAGAGCCATAACCCATCTTATCCAATTATGGTCGAAGCCATACACTTTTAGTACTTCCCTGATATATGAAAAACTTAGCTTATCATAAGCTTTTGCTAGATCAAGCTATATGATAATACCTACTTGTTTATTATTCCTGAGAGAGTGCACCACTTATGTGAGCTTAAATGATGTTATTGAGAATTTTCCTTCTTTCCACATATCCAGTTTGCTCCTCGGACACTGGAGTTGAAAGAAGGGGCTTGAGTCTGTTTGCAATTACTTTAGAGATGATTTTGTAAACTACATTGCATCGAGCTATGGGCTTGAACCGATCTGGTGTCATTGCTTTTTCCTACTTAGGTATTAGGGCTATGAAGGAGGCAATGAGCACTTTTAGAATTATTTTTGAATTTTCTGAATCCTCTACCACCTCAAGAATGTCATGTTTGACTATTTCCTAGCATACCTTGAAGAAGTCTACGCTGAAACCATTCGGGCCTGCAACTTTCCCATTGTGCATTTCCTTTATACTTCATTGACCTCCTCTTATGTCACTAGCCTATTGAGATTGTAATTGTCTTCCTTGGTCACCCGTTTTGGAATGTGCTGAGTGAAGATTTTGATAAATATGGATCTATCTAAGATAGGCTCCTCTGCAATGTTTTGAAAATGTTATACTAGAATGGATTCCATATCTTTGTGCGTTCTCAGCTCTTTCCCTTGAGGATCTATGAGTTTTTTAATCCGATTATGAGCCCTATGTTCCATGGTAGATTTGTGAAAAAAAAATGTATTTCTTTCTCCTTCTTTAATCCATTGAACTCTTGATTTTTGTCTCCATAATATTTCTTCCTGCTGACATCTGTTGTCCCATTCCTGTTGTAGAGAGTTAGCTTGTATTTTTCTATCCTCAGTGAGGCATTCCTTGATGAATATTTGGTTAATTTTCTGTAATTTTTGTTCTACTTCTCTTTTGGCTTTGAAAATATTGTCGAACTCCTTTTTGTTCCATTCTTTAAGTCTGAGTTTGATGTGTTTGAGTCTCTATTGCAGAATGAACATTTTCGCGCCTTGAATGGGCAAGTCTTCCGTCCACCATTTTCCAATATTGGTGATGAAATTAGGGTGAGTAAGCCAAACATTTTCGAACCTGAAGGTTCTATTCCTTGGAGTGCCAATGAATGAAGCTTCTAGCTGAATAGGTCAGTGGTTCGATCCTCCAAAAGGAAGGATGAACGCATTCAAGCTAAGGGCAAAGAGTAAGTGGTCCTCCGAGATGATGAATCTATCTAGTTTCGAGGCAACTTGGGAAGCTCCTCCCCTCTTATTCTTCCATGTTAAGGTACCGTTTGTTGTTTCCATATCCACTAAGCTCATATTGATTAGGAAGTTCTAGAATGCAATGGAGTCTCTGCCTAGTTTCCTAGTCCCTCCTTTTTTTTCCTGTGAGAGATATCATCATGTTGAGGTCTCCTCCCGGAATCCAGGGCATTACTGGGTGTCTCTCTCTCAGTTCCTCCAGTGAAGTGAGAAGCCTGAGCTTGTCTTCAGGTTTTTGAGGACCATAGAAATTTGTGATCATATGGATTTCCTTGTCAACCAAAGGCTAGATAACCATTGAAAGGTAGTTTCTGGATGCTTCAGCATCCAGAATTCCAAATTTCTGAGGATTCCAAAGAGTGAGAATCCCACCCATTGTATTATCAGCATTGAATTCTAGGTACTCATATTTAATAAGCCATTTTCTATGTATCTTCTAGATTTTATCTATTGAACATTTTGTTTCCTGTATAAACACCATATATGGGCTTTCTTCTTTTATTCTGTTATTGAGATTTCTTTGTTTTCTTTTACTTCTTTGATCCCTAATATTCCAGGTTGTGAGCTTCATAATGATGGGTTTGTAAATGAGTAACTGGTGAGATCTTTCATTTTGCCTGAGTCGATCATGAGTTTCCCACACTCTATCAGCGATTCATTTTGTCTCTTCCTTCCTCTTTTCTTACCTGGGTTCTTGGTAGAGTGTCTTAATGCTTCCTCCATCGATTTAACCCCTCTATTCTCTTGGCTATCATGGCTCTTTTTGACTCCAGAGGAAGAGATGTTGTACTTTGTCAAACTCCTCTTATGGTAGAGAGTTAATCCCTTTGTTGGTTCCCTCGGCTACGAACTTTTCTAGATTAAGATTCTCCCTCTCAAGAATCTCCTGTAGTTCATGGTCCTCTGTCCCAACTTCACTTGGGGTCATCTCATGGTCCCTGCCAAGTTCCATATTGATTGGTAGATTCTCCTTTAATTCACTATTTTCATGTGTGATTTCCATACTGTGCTCTTTTTCCTTCTATGTGGGATTGATTTCTGGTGCATTGTCCTTTCCATTATTCGCTCCTGCTTCCTCTAAAATATCGAAACTATTAAAACTTGGTACCTTGTTGTCACTAGTTTTCTTTTGGTGCTTTCTTCCCCCTCCTTTCCCTCTGCCTCCCATCTTGGTGAATCCTTCAAGATCTTTGCCTATGTTGGTTCTTGGGTTATCCTCCATTTTGTTTTGTGGGCAATCTCTAAAGACGTGCCCATGTTCGTGACATTTATGACATCTAAATGGGACATGTTCATAGTCCATCGCCTGTACCCATTCCTCATCATATACTTCTAGAAAAACTTCATCTGGAAGTGCTCCCAATAGATCCATTTCCACACATATGGCAGCAAAGGAGGTATATTTACCTCGCCGAGTTGCCTCTGATATTTTTAAAAAATTCCCTAATTTATTACCTATAGCTTTTAAGGATTCAGGTAGCCAATAATCTAGAGGTAAGGAGTATAGTCTTACCCATACCGAGACTGATGTGAACGTTTCTCATTCTAGGACAAAGTTCATCACCCAAGGTCATGTGTATAGGCCTGCAGCAACATAGAAGTAGGGTCCTCCTTCGAACACTCTGTCTTTGTCCTCTAGGTTAGTGAAAACCACTGTGAAGAAACCCTTGGACCCTATATGTAGATTTATTTCTCCCTTTGGTCTCTAGTTGTTTCTTATCCATGTGTACAAAGTCTTCTATGTGGGCCATATACCCATAAAATTGCACATAATTGTGTAAGTTGCCATGTGATCTCTATGCACCTATAGTGCAAGATCATTTAGGACCACCCCAAGTTTAATGTTTGACTTGGGTTTACAAGATCCCATTGCAGATTTGTACTCGTTTCTTTGACAACTGTCTCATGGTTTCTCCTCCCTCCTAACCACCCCGTGAGTCTCTTCCTGTTCATCGGGTTTGCTTATTTCTGGCTTTTTTGTGTTTGCCTCCTTTTTTTCTGCCTTCGCAGTTTTCCTGAATCCATTCAAACTCATCTCCTTGCTTCTACTTAATACTATGTTACTGTAGGAGGGACTGGAACTCCCTCCTCATGGCCCCTCCATTGTTACCACCTCACACCTGTAGCTTCTTGTTCTAAACCCTAGCTTTGCTCCCTTCAACGGAAATTCGCATAATCAACTGAAACAACTATCTATCTCATCAACCCGCCAATTTTATTCTCTTTAATGAGTCAAAAAGGGAAAAAATACAATGTAATATTTTCATATGAGTTTAGTGAGTCGAGAAAAGAGCTGAAATGTGACTCATCATCATCGTCGAACATCTATCATCTGTTGCTGCACAAGTAAGGAAAAGTGTATTATCGAGTCCTTGAGGCAAAATAGGTCAAAGATATTTACAAAATCTGATACTTTCATGAAAAAATGAATAAATAGGGGAAAAGTAAATAAATTTTTACCATTTACCATTTTACCTTTGTAGTGAAGACTTTTTACCCACTTTTTCCCTAGTTTTTCAAAAGCCGATTGTAGGAGATCTGAGAGCTCAATCAATGAGACGTTAGTTCCAATTAACAGTCGAAGCCCTAAGTTCCATTTTCATGCTATTCATTTATGTTTTTATCCATTTTTTGGATTTTTAGGGAGGTTTTTGAGAAACAATTTCACCCTCAGTAGGTGTGATTCCAGGGCACGGGACCACGCCGACTGAGGGTGATTTGCACACCTCACCGCGCTGACCATTGTGACTGTTTCTAAAGCAGGCGCGCCAGCGTCATGAAAGGGGAAAAATCAATTTTCCCCAAGAACTGACTGTTGCAATTTGGATTTTGTGTGCCAAAATCGATGACTAACTTAAATAAATGGCTTTTGTAGGAGATAAGTTGTCGAAAATGGTGGATTTGAAGGAAAGACAACATGAGGACGTGGACACCCAGGCAATGAATGATACATAGTTCCTATAAGCTTTGAGGGCTTGCGGGCTCCTCAAATTTTTCCTTACACAAGGGATGCAGGCAAAGCCCGAATTGGTTTGGTATTTGATAAGACTTTGAGACATTAATCATGATATTCTCGTCATTCAAGACCAAGAGCTACAGTTGACAACTTCATAAATCTACTTCATCACTAGGCTATCTTGCAGAGGTGAGCGAGTGAACTTGTATGGGTCACGTCCAATCGGGGCAAGCATATCTTCCCTACCTGCCGAGCATTGTCCTGAGGCCTTGAAATCCAAAAGTGGGAAGATCGAGATTTCCAGTGTGTGGGATTTGACACTGAGGGTGCTTCTGTTGACCATCAATAAAGTGGCAGGGTCCTAGCAGGAACATGAGACTAACAAGTCGAAGTTCCTTTACGCTATTGACTGCACAACTCCTACGATCTTCAAATCAGTATTGGCCATGAAGATGAACATCAAGTGCTAGTTGTCCAAGGCCAAGGTGGGAAACATGAAGTAATTTGGCTTCAGATCAGTACTTGTGACCTTTTTCCTAGAATGAGTGCCATTGTTCCATTTTCAGTTGATTGAGGTTGATCCCCCTGTGCCACTTGATCTGCAGATGGTTCGCTAGAGTCGTTTGATACCCAGGATCACTGGGGGTCAGCATATGTCCTACTGACTAGCATTCTTTTCATGGCTATGACGACAGAAAATTGTTATGGAGGACTGGCCGTATAGTGGCACTAATTTCGAGGAAAACTCAGATATTCCCTTGCTAGATGGGGAGGACTTTGATGACGAAGGTAAAAACGAAATCAAATTCTTGATTTTTATTTTTTTTAAGTTCTTTTTGGTATATGCATGCTTATAGCATTTCTCTTTGTGTACGCAGATGTTGGACCAAAAAAGCCAGCTGGGATGTTGTCGATAGCTAGGTGCTATCCCCATCCTATTGATGCTGTTGACCCTTATTAGGAAGGGAGTGATAATGAGGAGGATATTGTGAGGAACCTCAAGTGGTTGACTCATGGTATCCTTGAGTATGCTTGGATAGGAGACATGCCTCGATTGTACCAAAGGCACACAGTGGGAGTCTCAAATCGGATTTGCCGATTACTGAGTCGTGTCATACGAGTTGTCTGATGTTATCATGAACAACATGTTGAGTAGTTCCTAGGTTCAGTACTTAGATATTTTTTAAGGCCTACGTGCCATGGATGTATGAGACTTATGAGTTGTCGATGTTATTATGGACATACATATTATTTTTTGGGGTTTTGATGTATCAAACATTCTCTCACACACACAGATATCTATATCTATATATATATATATATATATATATATAATATTGTATTTTCCTGTTTATTATGGTACAAATGGTTTTCCTTATCTTTTACATGTTTCGCAAATGTCTATCCAACATTTAATTAGCTAATGCATCTGTTAATGTATTCATGCGCCTAGGAATATGATGATATGTAATATAATCAAAATGTCTTTCCAATAGATGGATATGGAGATACATTCATAATATTTGAGGGTTCCTGACAAAATATTGTCTGTTTAGTTGAAGGAAGACAAGTTGTGAATCTAGGTTGACAACTAATTCTCTGATGCCCAGAGCGATGGCTTCTCACAACAGTTCGATGACCACACTGTATTCAGCAATGTTGTTGGTTGTATGACCCAGGCAGATACCTTTAAGGTCAATCAACTCACCGTTAGGGTTGTAGATAGCCCATGTTGTGGATGATATGTTATGGGTACTTCAGCAAGCACCATTGGTGAAACCAACATGAGGAGATGTAGACATCTGCAAAGCAAGAAAAACATAGTAAACAGGAAGGTTGTTTGAAAACTTTCACACAAAACTATGCTGTACAAAAATGAATCACACACTAATGTACATAAGTAACCATGCAAGATGACTTAAGCATACTACTTTTTGAGGTAAAGCCCATTGTGGGGCTTATCGAGAGGATTTCCTTCATAATCAATAAGTTCATAGGCTCCTTTCTACAAAACACGTTTTACAATATAGGGCCTGTGCCACATAGGTTGGAACTTGCCCGCCCCCATCTTATCATTAGCTTGGTCATATAGCAGGACCAAATCACCCTCAAGGAAAGCACAAGGGGAGACCGACTGGTCAAAATGGGATTTGACCCATTTATTTTGTGCTTCGATGACCAAGACAATGAGATGGCGAGTCTCGTCGAGTCGTTCTAAATATAAGAGGCGTTCCTCTTGAGGTGATGTTTTGGGGAGGAGTTCAACAGCTAACTTAAGTGAAGGAATCTCACATTCGATGGGAAATATTGCTTCTAGACCATATACCAGCTGGAATGGTGTGAAACTAGTGGCGTCTTTGGTTGAATTTCGGTAGGCCCATAGAGTTGAAAAAAGTACGAGATGCCAATTTGACTTGTGCATCCCAATAGTATGCTGAAACATGGTGACCAAAACGTTTTTCACGACTTCAACTTGGCCGTTGGCCTGAGGGTAATATGGGGTTGAGCCATCGTGGTGCAAGCCCAATGCAAATGTCAGTTCTACCTTCATGTAATCTCTGAAATGGGAGCCATGATTTGTGATAATGGCTTGGGGTACACCGAACCTAGAAATAACATGGTTAAAAAGGAATTGAGTTATCGTCTTACCATATATATAATATGTATGCATCGCTTTGGCCCATTTGGTGAAGTAATCCACAACAACGATAATGTAGCCATGCCCCTTGGCCAAGCGAGGGTTACATGTCATATAATCGATTCTCCATTTGGAAAAGGGGCAAACGGTAATGATAGGGTGTAGGTGAATGGGTGGGGCATGCATCTTGCGTTGGTAGATTTGTCATTTGTGACACTTGCAGACAGCAAGAATGCAGTCTTTGAAGATGGATGACCAAAAATAACTAGCACAAAGGATTTTCTGAGTTGCAGCATAACTAGATATATGAACACCACATGCCTCAAAGTGGAAATAATTGAGAGCTCTTTCAGCTTCCTCAATCGTGAGGCATCGACGAAGAATAGAATCTACACCGACATGGTATAAAGTATCACCAATAATGTGGTAGGGTTGAGAATGATGTAAAATCCTTTGACAATCATCGTTGGTCTACGCAAACTGAAACGTGGAGGTTTAGAGTGTTTGTGTCAGTATCTGCATACTTCCATCAGGGATCAAATTTTCTCTTTGCATTTCCATTTTAGGGTTCCCATACTGAAATTTTTACATCATTTCATTAGGTCATGTCAAACTGATCCACTGATGGTTGTCTTCTCTTCAGAAAATCTAATTTCCCACTCATAGAGTATACTTGCTGAACCTTCTTCAAGTCGTCTTTAGTTATGGTTCCATGGTCAATTTGCAATCATGCTTTCATTAGGTCATAGGGTATGTTTCATTAGGTCTTAGGGTTTCATTTCCAAGGTCAAGAGCATGGTTCAAAAGTGTAAATAAAGGGTAGCAAGGGTATGATGATGATAAATAAGTCAAGCATGATGGCTAATAAGTCATAGTTCAAGAGCATGATTTAAAAGTGTAAATAAAGGGTAGCAAGCGTATGAGGATGATAAATAAGTCAAGCATGATGGATAATAATTCATAGCCATTATATAATTATCTTTTAAACTAATGTGGTTTTCACCTCAAAAAACATGTTGTTGAGGTGAAAACAAAGTATTTTGAGCTAATTTGTATTTCTTATGTAATTTTAGATCACTTTATGTAATAAATGATCCTGTCTGCACCAATGCATCTCTCCTTGCTGCAAGACGAAGAAACACTGCAAAAATCAATTCAAGTTGAGCATTATCCACCTGAAAAGAAACAAAGAAGGAAAGGCATTAAAAACAAAGTTTTGAAAAAGGTCAATAAACATTAGAAAGTGGGTTTTTCTAGTGAAAAATCAAAACCTAATCCTATATAAGGTGTCAGATTTCATTTTCAAGTTCATCATTCTCATTTGGAAAAGGAGTCAAAAAGTGAGGAAAAGAGGAAAGGTTGATTGAGTTTTGGGAAAAGGAGAAGTGGCTTTGCATGTCTAGAGTAGTGGTGAAGTGGTGTTGCGTGTTTGGAGTAGTGGTGACGTGGCGTTGCACTTCTACAATCTAGTGCTGTGCATTTTAGGAAAGAGAGTTGGCACTGCGCATTGAGAGATGGCACTGCGCATTGGGAGGTTTTAGCAGTGCAAAATTACACTGTGTTGCGCATTGAGAGGTGGCACTACACATCTATAGTTGGATCTACGCATTGAGCATAAAGACTAGAAAGCCTCCAAACTTCATAAAAACTTCCAAACAACCCTCTCATCTCTCACTCCTCTACCTCATCATGGAATTTTCAATTGTAGTGTTTCAAGGCATTTACCATGACAATTGTGAAACCCTAGTTTCTTCCTCCATGACATTCTAGAAACCCTAATCCCCTCTATTTTTCCCACCACCTATCACTAAACCCTAAAACCCTTCCCTAGATCACTCCATAACATCTATACCCCCTTATCCTTCATCCCACAAGTTATATTTTAAAAAGGGCCCAAACCCCTCTCCCTCACTTTCATAACTTATACCCTTCCCTTCATTTTCTAGCCTACCAAAATACCTGACAAGGTCAACTCCCATTCCCTCACTCCTAAATCACTCTTACTCATTCCCTTTATCCCTTTTCTGGGAGTGAATAGCCTCAAACCTTGCAAACATGTATAGAGAAGACGACGACTATGAGGATGAGGAAAACACAGGCAGTGATAGTTTGACAGATAGACCTCGACATCAGAGAAAACCACATAAGGGAGTCAAAATTATTAGGGAAGAGCCATCAAACCCCGGAGAATTGCAGGCCTCTTAGTTAGCTGTCACTTGCTTCAGACATCTAGGGTGCTATGAGTTCTGTGAGCAGGTAGAGAGAGTTCAACACCATCCTGAGATGACCAGGCTCTTTGTAGCCAATCTTCGGGGCAATAGGGTGACTCTTGCTTGGGTGACATTCACAGTCTCACCCTCCATTATTGCATATGTAACCAAGATTCTAGATGTAGGGGAGAAATGGTACAAGGCATAGGACTCAGATGAACATTATTATGAGCCTTATTCCAAACCTACGTACAGAAATGAAGTGAAAAGACTTTTTCCTTTCAGATTCCTTGAAGACAAGTATGCCCCCATGATGAAAATCATCATGAAATATTTTACTTGTGAGGGCATATTTTCCAGGCTATACAACTATCACATTATGCTTCTCATGCATTTTACCAAGGTGAGGATGTTAAACCTCCCTTATTTATTGTTCAAGAATATTGAGAAGATGGCCAATTTTGTGCAGAAAAAGCCATACCCTCAGCAGATGAGCAGTCTCTATCATTATTCCCTGATCAAGATGATTGTGCTTCATCATCTTAGCCTCCTCAACATCTCTTGGGAGACCTTTATTACTCATGACATCTTTAGGGCTCCTCAAATTCCTCCACCAGTGTCTGAAGAATCAGGGAGACCTTCTAGAAATGCTTAGGTGAAAATAGATGAGAAGGCCAAAGAGACTAGAGCTACTGAGGTGTCTGGGACCTACATGACATATCAGAGGGGCACAAGGAGATTGTTTGCGGCTGATAGGCAAGTGTTAGCTCCACAGGATGTGGAAGTGACCTTGCCTTCTTCGTCAACTCTTAGGCAAATGCTAGCTCCACAAGATGTGGAAGGGGCTTTTCCTTCTTCATCAACATAATAGGTATAGGTGCAGCAACTGCACAAAGGGAAAGAAAAGATGTCAGAGGAAAGTTTTGATGATGGGGAGGTGTTGGATAGCGGATCCCCCGCGTAATGGTTTTGGGGCTTAAAGCCCACAAATTTGGGTATTGGTACTATAAAGGCTCCGTGAAGTGCACAGAATGCAGGGAAAATTTTAAGAACCTCCCCTAAATTTATAAGTATAATAAATGGGCGAATCTCCATGATATATAGGAAAAATGGAAGGCAATTTTATCAATAATATAATATGTATATATAATTTTTTGGCGAATCTATCACCATGCATGGCGAATATTTTACTCAATTCTAAAATCTTGTAAGATCTTGGTATTACCATGGGTTATCATAAACCTAGAGCTTAAAAATTACTATTAGTAATTTATAAAATTTAATAAAATTAATAGTTGATTTTTATTTTATTTTTATTTTAACCAAGCTAAAATGTTTAACATACATTAAATTACAACATCCATTTTTACTCTTGATCGGGTCAAATATTTTTTCACTCTATGCTAGTTTGCATATCAAGATATTTGATACCTCTCGGGGGTTAGTAGATCCAGAGTAAAATGGATCTATTCTGGTTTAATTCCCCCATTTAAATAGGCTACATTCCAAGTGAATACCATGGGTCAATACCATGTGCCATTTTGGTGAATACCATGGGTCAATACCATGTGCCATTTTTATTTTTATTAATACTAATACTAGGGTTAATAATGTTTTTCTTGCATGGTATTAAAAAAATCTAGCCCATGGTATTTGGCCCATAGTATTTTGCCCATAGGTTTCACCTAAATATAACAGATTTTTTGAGTGTTCGTAAATATAAGGTGACTTATGGAGTAAATATAAAAAATGTTTATTTGTTTACCATACCTCTCGTTTATTTATATTTTTATTAATTTACCATACCTCTTTTACAAATATGTTATTTGGCCCATAGGATTAACTTAAATAAAACCTCTTTTGAGCCTACATAAATAGAACCAGGGTTATGGACTAAATATAAAAAGAGGTTTATTTATTTACCATACGTCTAGTTTATTTATATTTTTATTGATTTACCATACCTTTTGAGTAAGCATAAAAAGACGTTTTATTTATTTACCATACCTCCACTTTAATTATATTTTTATTTGTTTACACCTTTGCATGTATATAAGGTGACTTATGGAGTAAATATAAAAAATGTTTTATTTATTTACCATACCTCTCATTTATTTATATTTTTATTAATTTACCATACCTATTTTATAAATATGGTATTTGGCCCATAGGATTCACTTAAATAAAACCTATTCTTGTAAATGAGCGAATGGATTCACTTAAATAAAACATATTCTTGAAAATGGGAGAACGGAAGGTTGTAACTCCTAATTTCAAGGGATAAATTTACCTTTTTTACCCTCTCCCTTAAAATAAGGTGGGCTATATGAGGTGATTTGTAAAAATGTACTATGATACAAAATATTCGCCCACTAAAAATTTAAAACCCCTTAATTTCGCCAAAGGGCGAATATTCGCCCCTAATATTTTCTATGGCAGAATGCGAATTATAATGGGTCAAGTCTAAGGGTAGTCTACCTTGAAATATTGTAAGTAAATCTACAATGTGTCGGCCTACCCGTGGTCTGCGAACCATGGGAATGTATAAATAAGAGTGAGGCTCTAAGGGTAGGAGCTAGCCTGAAAAAGATAGGAACTCCTATGGTTTTCTAACAACGATATTCAATCTGAGTCTATAAGTCCAAGTCGAGGGTAGTAGTGGTAGAAGAGGCTCTGCAGCTATGTGCGCAGAGGCCTAGTAGAGTCTGCAGTTGTGTGCGTGGACCCCTGTAGCCATGTGTGTAGGGCAGAATTGGATTGTACTGAAATAGAAGACTAATAAAAGGAAAGCATTTTGAAATATTGTGCAACTGCTTGTAGATCTGTGTGTTTATTCTTCAGATTATGGTTTTATGCATCTTTTTACAATTTATGGTTGTGTGCACTTGTTATGAATGTTGAATGAGTAATAAAGACTGCTAACTTAAGTCGGATCTATAATAAAACATACTAAAGATAAGAGCTCTAGACAGTACCTCTTCGCGGGTGGAACGAGGGTTACGCAAAAGCTGGATAGCTGTGCAGAGTGGTACTAGTGCAATAGATTGGTTTGTGAAATTTCCAGATCTCATCAAGACATCCAAGGGTGTGGAAAACTAGTTCCAGCACCCTCCCATACTACCTCGGGTCAGACCTAATTCTGTCCTTCGCGGACTGTTGCCAAAAGGGTCGGTAATGTTGGGATTTGTTTGCCTAAAATGCTTTGAACCTGGGTCAGGCCCCATCAGGCCAACAAATGGTTCCATCGCTGGGATTGGGATCTGCCTAAGGGATGTATGATGTTGGAACATTGGAACCGTACGAAGTAGGAAATTGAAGATTGGTTAGATCAGAAGCTGCACAAGTTCATGGTGCAAGAAAACAAAACTCTGCTGATACCCGAGAAAAGGTGGCTAGATCGCTATATATATACGGAAATCCACGAGATCTTCTTTGCAACCTTCTCCTCAGAGCTGTATAGTTGGACCACAAGGTAAGTACCTCAAATCATTGAATACTTGGATTAATATGATGTTAAACTGGTTATATGAATATAGTGATAAGTGGGGCGACGCGAAGCGGAAAAATTTACAAAAGCATCGAAGGGTTAGGAAATAGTCCTTTAATTTCACCCCCGTGAGCGGGCAAAGAAGAGCGCGCTTGGGCTTCTTCAAGGAGTGTGGTTAGTTTGATAGGGCAACGCATTATACAGTTATCATCCCCACTAACACTGCCACACGAGTCACCTTCATCACCGCCATCTTCGCCCACACCACCACTGCCAAACCAACAGTTTAGGATGGCGATTACGATCAAACTACCTGTATTCAAAGGAGTAGGAAGCAAATATCCTAATCAGTTTTTGTTCGTCGTAAGAGTAGTATGGGAAGCGCACAGAGTTACAGATGATAATATGAAGAAGGCCACATTGGTAAGCACGATGCAAGATCACGCATTGACATGGTATATCAAGCACTCAAATGATCACCCGAACACCGGAATAGAGGAAATCTAGAGTGCATTGAACAGAGAGTTTAGCCGGCCAAAGTCAGAGACTGAGTCCATCATCGAATTTAAGGAGATCGTGATTATTCTAGGTGAAACCCCATGGGATCTGGATCAAAGGTTGAAGACTATGATCTGCGAAGCTAACATGACACTGACAGATGCGCAGCACTGCGCATGATTTGTAGCATCCTTAACACCAGACCTAAGCGTGACACTATCACAACAGAAGATCTCAACCCAAGCAGAAGCACTGGAAACAGCGATGAGGTTGCATGAAACACCGATATAGGATCTGAGATTGGGATTCCAACAAATCCACGTGCAATTACAGAACCTATGCTTCGAAATGCAAAGACTGAAGCAAGATAGGGCATCGTGACCAGAAGTGCGCGAAGAGATATGGTGTATAAAATGCAAAGGCCAGGGCCATGATAAGGATCATTGTCTCATATTCGTGAATTATGTAGTAGGAGGGGGATTAATGCCATTGAGACTAGAGGCACAAGCAGGGCCAAGTGTGGCACCCACGCTCTGGTGAACAATCTGCCAGGCGGGAGGAAAGCACACAACGGACAGCTGTCATTTGTTTCCAAAGTATACACAGGGTCGACAACAATTGTTTTGTAAGTTATGCAGTATAGTTGGGCATGACAAGCACAATTGCCACAACTATGAACTATTGATGGATCAAACTCTGGCATATAGGATGCAAACCAAAACGCGTGATCTCGATCTAGTTATGGGAATGGGGTGTGGTGGATTTCAAGGGCGAGGGAGAGGACGAGGAGAAATGGGACCAGGAAGGGGACGCGGATAGTTAATATTCTATAATTGCGGAGGACCTAGGCACTATGCGTGCGACTGTACCAATCTAACCAGAATATGTTGTCCATATTGCTATCAGTTTGATCATGAAATGGTATATTGTCCTAAGTTGATTGTACAGATGCATGAAAAAGGGGTACCACAGCCTACTCTAAACCACAATGTCCAAATGATGAAGTCTAAGCCACATGAAGAAGACCCTAACATGAATATTTTGCTCAGAGGCGGGGCGGCCATAGGGGAAGACAAGGGGAAGCAGTCCAAGGAAGACACATGGGTTCGCAAGGCCCCTACAAAAGAACCTGAGTTCAACTTGCAACGCACAAAGGATACATTTATGGAAGCTAAGAAGAGCTTCACAGAAGCCTCCACCTCAGGTAGTAAGGACCAACCAGAGTTGGAAATGGATCTGTCCATGCTTACTACCTTTCTAGAGGCCTGCATGAAGCTATTGCATGATAGTAAGGCAGTCAAAGGATTACAAGAATTGATGACGTGATGCGCGGGAATGGGTGAACCCCGTGTAATCTAGAAATTCGGAAAGTATACTTTGCACACGGGAAGAGAGATGTGATTGACAGTGCGTATCGGTGAATATGAAATGGATCAGGTAATTCTAGACCTGGGGTCGGATGTGAATGTGTTACCTAAGTAGACCTGGGAATTCATGGGTAGGCCCATATTGCAGTGGTCCCCTATTCAATTATGAATGGTAAACCAACAAAATATCATGCCCATGGGATGATTGCAGGGAGTGGCAGTTAATATTGAGGGCGCGAGCACCCAGATGGATTTTGAACTAATATAAATTGTTAACGACAACAATTCGTACCCTGCGCTATTAGGAATCGACTAGGTAACGGATATGAATGGAGTCATCAATTTGAAGAGAAGGAAGATGATATTCGAGAAGAAACCCCTTCGCGTAGTAGTTCCACTAGATCTGGCTGAAGGTGCATACTACATCGAACCTGTACGCGACAATCAAAGTGACGATGAGCTGGATTGTATCTACAAGATAATTGTGCATGATCAGGAGTGAGTAAATCTGATTGCAGATAGAATAATCTCATGGGAGCGCGCAAGATCCTGAATTTCAGATTTTGACGAAGAAGATGAACGTTGGCGCAATCGGTTGAAAGAAGTAAAAATGCTGAATTGCAATATGATGACTAAATCACTACATTGTGTAACGGCCTAGGCCCAAGACCTATCGACGTATGATGGACTGATAGTGGTGGATGAATTCTTGAATAAGTTTGAAAGTGCAGTATCGGAGCACCAGGGATTTGATGCGTTGAAATGGGTGCTGCGTGCGACACCTATGCGTTGGTGGGGAACACGTCAAGGAAACTTTGAAAACTGGCATGGCTACCAGAGGATGATGCAGCTACGTTTTGGGGAACCATAACTACGAATAGCTGAGAGATATGATGGACGCGATGACCCATGTACTGACCTCGCGAATTGGACTAAGGTCTATGGTGAAGAGCCTCAAATTGAATGGGTACAGTTATTTTACCATACCCTGGATGTCATACACAGAAATTGGTACACCGAGATTGAACTCTGACATGGTACTGATGAATGTGATGTCTTGCACGAGGGATTTTTATTAACATTCTCATCTGAAGACCCATGGTCGGATACTATTGACGATGCGCTGCAAGCCATGAAATTTTCCATCTTCAATGTACCAAAAAAACCCTAGGAAATAGTTCAACCAGCATGGTCGACCCAATTAAGCCATGCCTTAGAAAGTTATAATGTACAGGTAGAAGAGGATGAAGATGACCCCCAAAACATCAATATTCCAGAAACCAAAGGCAGTCGCAAGGTTAGAGGACCAGCAATTGAGGACCCTGACATCACTACACTGCTAAAAACTAAACAAGTAAACATTGGTATAAATGCAGAACCGAAGTACACAACGCTTGGGGACTACTGGGACGATGCTACGGTGGATAAGCTCGCTGAGTTACTCCACAAGTATCAGGATCTATTCCCAACCAAAATCACATATTTAAAAGGGATCATTGATGACTTAGGAATGATGAATATTAATTTGAAACTGGACGTGAAGCCAGTTAAACAACGACCTTACTAGTTGAATCCAAAGTATAAAGAAAAGTTCCACGAAGAGTTGGACAAGATGCTTGTTGTAGGAATAATTGAACCAGTGGAGGAGTCTGAATGGGTAAGTCCTATGGTAGTGCGAGAGAAAAAACAAGAAGGGTGAAATTCAAATCTGTGTGGACCTCAGGAAGCTCAACAACGCATCCGTTCATGATCCATTCCCAATGTTGTTTATAGATGAAGTAATGGAAAATGTTGACAAATAGGAGGCTTACTCGTTCACGGATGGTTTCTTTGGATACCATCATATCAAAATTACGCCAGAGGATAGGAGCAAGACAACCTTCGCAACCGAATGGGGTTGTTTTCAATACACGTTTACGCCTTTTGGATTGAAGAATGCGGCCGCGATATTTTCATGTGTTGTGGTGGCCATGTTCATGGAGTTCATCCACAAGTTTTTGGAGGTCTACTTAGATGATTGGACTATATTTGGGTTAGTTAAGAACCACATAGCAAGATTACGTTTAATTCTCGATACTTACGATGCCACCAAATGGCCCTAAACCTTAAGAAGTGTACCTTCTTCATCCCCTTTGGAAATTTTCTTGGCCATGTGGCTTGCAAACAAGGTCTAATGGTGGATCTTGTGAAGTTTGTTGTTATTCTCAACTTGGAGGCACCAAGAAGTGTCAAACAACTATGTACAATGTTAGGGCACACAGGTTACTATCAAAAGTTTATTAAGAGTTATGCACAAATCACGGTGCCCATGGAACAACTGCTGAAAAAGGATGCTACATATTGTTGGAATGATGAGTGTAATAAGAGTCTGGAGGTTCTCAAGGAAAAATGGTGTCTCTTCCTATTTTGGTATTTCCCAAATGGGAGATCGAATTTCATGTACATGTTGATGCATCGTGTATCGTGCTGGGCATTGTACTCATGCAGGAAGGCACAAAAGGCATTGATCACCCGATTGCATTTGTGAGTCGGTAGTTGTCCAAAGATGAAAAAAATTATTCTACTGCTGAGCGTGAAGGACTGACAATGGTATATGCGCTCCAGAAATATTTCCACTACCTACTTGTTGGGCACTTCAAGATGTATATTGGTCATTCTACATTGAAATACCTAGTGAGCAAGCCTGCGTTGTGGGGGCGCATCTGTAGATGTCTGTTACTATTTCAAGAATACGACTTCGAGATCATCGTCAAGCTAGAACGCTTAAATGCAAGACTATATCACCTATCACGAATTGAGAATGGTGAGGAGCCAAACAATTTGGAGGAAGGACTACCAGATGCACAAATATATGTAGTGCGTGTCGTAGACGACCACTTTGAAGACATAATCCATTTTTTAACCACAGGGACTGCGCCACAGGGATATTCAGTCCAGTAGAAGAAAGAATTGGTGGTACACACAATGGATTTTCCTGTCATTGTGGGACAACTTTATAAAATGGGGAATGAAAAAATACTATGAAGATATGTACCTGAATTTGAATGAGGACAGATCCTCTCAGAAGCACATGGGGGGGCTATAGGAGCACAATATGCAGGACGCACGATGGCCCAGAATATTCTTCACGCCAGCCTATGGTGGCCTACCCTATATCAAGATTCGAAAGCATATTGTCAGGCTTGTGATGTATGTCAATGGACTAGGAAACCATTGTGACGGGATGAGATGCCACTCAATCCCCAAATATCGCTGCAACCATTCGAAAAATAGGCAATCGATTTTGTGGGGCCCATCACACCTCAAGGGAAGACGGTTGTGCACTATATCATCACCATGACAGAGTACCTGACCTGATGGGCGGGAGCACAGCCAGTTAAGGACTACGTAGCTGCTACAATGGCAAAATTTTTGTTCAATAATGTGCTAACACGGTTTGGATGCCCGAAGATTCTAATGAGTGACCACAGAATGCATTTCCTAAATGAGATTATCAATGCGCTCACTGAGGAGTTCCAAGTGTATCATCAACAAAGCACACCATACCACCTGCAAGCGAATGGGATAGTAGAAGCATTCAACAATATTTTGGAGACTACGTTGGCCAAAGTATGTAATGCATAAGGAATTGATGGGTCAGACACCTTTCAGGTTAGTCTACGACATAGAATCTGTCATGCCCATGGAATACATTGTACCCAGTTTGTGGATCGTAGCAATGACAAGCACGACATATCACAATGCCTTGGAGTAAAGGCTCGCGCAACTAGAAGAACTTGAGGAATAAAGGCTTTTGGCAGAATTCCATTAGTAGGTATAGAAAAAATGCGAGAAAACTTGGCATGATCACCATATCAAGTTGCACACGTTCAAAGTAAACGATTTAGTATTGTTGTATGACAGTGAGTTCAAAACGTTTCCTGGAAAACTCCAGATGCATTGGTTGGGACCATATGTAGTAAAGGAGGTCATAGATGGAGGCGCGGTCTAGCTCGACAAGCTTAATGGATAGCCCGTTCGAGGAAGATTAAATGGCGTCACCTGAAGCTCTACACGAGCAGGCTGATAGACTGACTAACTGACCGGATTATAGTCTCAATGCTCCATGCAGTTGAAAGAAGGCGCAGGACTCTAAACGAGTCTACAGGAAAGTTGCGTGGAAACTGAGTTCCACGAAGGGTTATTCTATTCCAGGAATCGTGGTTGCATAGAAGGGGTTGTGCTATTACGCAGACCAGCCAGAAAGTGACCGTTGTGGTGACTATTCATGACAAGACGGTAAATTTGAGGCAACGAGGAGCAAATGGTGGGCAATTAAGACATGGAGTCAGAACTAGATCTGAAATGATCTCCCAGCCATATCGTAGTGATGTGCCAGAAAAGGAGGGAATGGTTGAATTTGAAAATCTACATGCCTATAAATCACAGCTAGTGATCCGCCACACAAATGGTGGCATCATGAGACTTAAGATATTGCGTTATTCGATGGCTATGGAACCGTCCAACTGTGGTGCTTGGAGAATAAGCCTAGGGGTTATAGCATTATCCAAAGAGACACAGGACCTCTAGGATTGCGTAACACTACCAGCCGAAGTTGCCATATCAAGCCCAATGCCACCAGTGGGAGGTATACCGCAAATTCCTAGACAGATAGCAGGACTAGTCCTGATGTCACCGCAAAACTTGTTGTTTGGTAAGTGATCTATGAAAGATAATGGTGAGATGATGAATCTTGGGATACAAGACAGAATTCTATCCTACAATCATGTGCTCACAGCTGAACTTGAAGATTGGGACCTTGTGAACAACAAGAACTCTCTTGCAAAAATGCAACACAAGTGGCAACAGAAAGTGAGCTTACTAGACCAGAAATTGCAAGGGTGTTTCCCTTGCACAAAAATTTCCTGCCTCTAAGATCTCAGCTAGAGCTGAAATCCTATGATGGGTCGTTTTGTGTTAACCAAGCAGAGCGGAGTGAACCTCATCAGGAAAGTGACCGAGTAGGGGAAATGGAGCAGGAGCTTGAAGAAGTGTTGCAGGATGCAAGGATGGAGCAAAAGAGTGTAGCATGTCACTCGTAGGAATGGTGGACCACGAAGCCTCAATAGCGTGACTCACCGCACCAAAGAGTGATTTGGGACAAGCCATGACGATTTTGTTTGGGGCTTGTTGGATAGAAAATCCCCCATGTAACGGTTTTGGGGCTTAAAGCCCACAAATTTGGGTATTGGTACTATAAAGGCTCCACGAAGTGCACAGAGCGCGAATTGTAATGGGTCAAGTCTAAGGGTATTACACCATGAAATATTGTAAGTAAATCTAGAATGTGTTGGCCTACCCATGGTCCGTAGACCATGGGAATGTATAAATAAGAGCAAGGCTCTTAGGGTAGGAGGTAGCTTGAAGAAGATAGGAACTCCTATGGTTTTCTAACAGCGATATTCGATCTGAGTCTGTAAGTCTGAGTCGAGGGTAGTAGTGGTAGAAGAGGCTTTGCAACTGTGTGCATAGAGGCCTAGTAGAGTTCGCAGCTGTGTGCATGGACCCCTGCAGCTATGTGTGCAGGGAAGAATTGGATTGTACTGAAACAAAAGACTAATAAAAGGAAAGTATTTTGAAATGTTGTGCAACTACTTGTAGATCTGTGTGTTTATTCTTCAGATTATTGTTTTATGCATCTTTTTATAGTTTATGGTTGCACACACTTGTTATGAATGTTAAATGAGTAATAAAGACTACTAACTTAAGTTAGATATATAATAAAACATACTAAAGATAAGAGCTCTATACAACGCCTCTTCGCTCTTGGAACGAGGGTTACACGGAAGCGGGGTAGTTGCACGGAATGGTACTAGTGCAAAAGATTGGTTCGCGAACTTTCCAAATCTCATCAAGACATCCCAAGGGTGTGAAAACTTGGTTCCAGCACCCTCCCATACTACCTCGGGTGAGACCTCAGTCCATGCTCCACGGACTATTGCTGAAAGGGGCGATAGTGTTGAGATTTGTTTGGTTAAAACACTTTGAACCTAGGTTAGGCCCCATCAAGCCAACAAGAGGAAGAGAGAGACTTTGATTTGATAGAGCACGATGAGTCAGAGTAGCATTATACTCAAACAATTAACTTATAGGCTTAGGATAAAGAAACAATAAAGGACATCATCATCCGGGAAAATGAGGCTAAGTCCAAGCATTGATGGAAAATTTGGAGAGAGCCAAGTATGTCATCACATATTTGGAACAAGAGAACAAGCAGTTGAGTGACAAGCAGGTCTTCATGGAGCTGGAACTTCTCAACATAAAACAAAAAAATGACAAGGAGGCACTAGTCACTTTGTCTCCTATTGAGAAGGAAATTGAGGATGATAGAGAAACTTGGCTTGAGAGAGTCAATTTGCACCTGGAGAAGCTATTGCAGAAGGCCAATAGGGACAACCAGGTCATTAGGCACATGGCCTACCACTATAGGACCAGGAACAAAATTTGCAACATGAGGATCAAAAAGATGAAACTTAGGCTAAGGCAGGATCTAAAAGGCAAAAAAGAGGAGGATAGGCTTAAGTTCCTTGCTAAAGCTTCATTGGCTCATCAAGATGCATGATGATGGTGCTACTCACCAATTTTAGTCAGGTTTGGAGGAGTTTTTGTTTTTTTTCAAATTTTCGAAATTGCACACACAAAAAATCTAGCTGAACATGTAGCGCCACTAGCGCTGCGCTTTTCCTAGGGGAATCCAATAGACAAATGGCTTGCATTTTTGGATTCAGAGTGATGAGTGCATGCATCCTATGGATTTTCTAAGTTTTTGGGGTAGAACTAGTCCACAAAAGGTCAAAAAACACCCTAAAAATGACCTTTTTCCCACTTTTTGGACACACAAAAGCAGTCTTGGGAGAATCAACTTTTGAGGTGTCAAATGAGCTTAAAATGAAGAAATTCTAGGTGTTTTCAAAATTATACTTGAATAAATTTCCAATGAGCTATCATGAGCTCAAGTTGGATGCCGTAAAGGCTTCCAAAAAGGACTTGAAAGTGGCGCTAAGCATTGGGCTAGTGGTGCTGCGCGTAGGACAAATTTTGCACAGGATGGCTATTTTTCTATGTTTTCACTATGTTTGTGGATTTTCTCTCATGGAGGATGTTTTACTGATGTAAATGATGGATTGGCTTCTAAATATGATAAATCATTAGTAGTAGAGGGTAGATTCATTACATTAAAAGTCAATTTGAGCTCAAATGAATCAGTTTTTCACTTTTAGAGGTAAGTTGTTAAGATGCCTATATTCCTGTTTCTTATTCAATGTTGGTTATATTAGCTCCTCATCTTATGGATTCGACCCTTGAGGATGGGAGCAGGTTGAAACATTGTCTATATCTTCTTCTTCTTTCTCATTGTAGAGGGTTGGACTCAGCTGGATGCTTATGCCTTGATTGTACATCATTTTGTAGCAGTTCAACAAGAGATTAATAAAAATTGCAGATATTTTTCTGGGATCCATGTGGTATAGAGTTTTAGTACAATTTGTTCTCTTGTGATCATATTTTACTATGTTTTGTGTATTTCGTTAATCATTTTATTGCTTCTAAGTGAATGTTTTCAAGTTCATAGGCATAATTCATTACATCACTGCTCTGCTTTGGGGAAATATTCACCATTATATGTTTTCAACAATTTGGGAAGGATCCATGGTAATCACATGCTCTTCTTAGCCTCTCACCATTTTTAAAACATCTCACCCATCAAGCCCTAGAGTGCTAAACCTTATGCCTACATTGCCCCATTGAACACCCTGCAATTTTGACCTAATTCCCTAGCCCTAAATTGTCTAGCTCCTCTTAATCCAACAAAACCCCTTCAAAATCAAATCAAACCTTGTGCTACTATACCTAGCCTAATATCATTTTCCTGATCAAGTCATCTGGATTGAGATCCTTATGGAGAGAGCCCTCTCCATGTATAATAGGGCTAGCTACTTGGCTAAGTGTGGTTTGTGGTTACCCTGGCATTGCCTTCCTTCAGCTTGAGGTTCAATCTAGGTGATAACATAGTGGCAACCATACTGGGGACGAAAGACTAATCACCCCGGTAGTATCTTTCATTTGAATTCTTAAACTTATGGATGATGAGTTCTATAATTTACTAGGCTGAATTAGAAATTTGTAAAGCAATATACAGAATTTCAAAATTTGAGCATACTGGCTTCAAGAAAGTACACCAGATCTAATCTAGATCTGAATCCTCTAGTCATGGTCAGTGTTCCTCATAAAATTGGGCAAAAATCTAAGAAATTTGCAGATAAATTCAGTGTACCAGAAGAATAATCAACTGAACAATCAAGTGAAGTTTTCATTCCTCGTGTCTATTCACTCCTGGAAAGGTTAGACACTCTATAGGATATTTGAGTTTGATATTCATTTTGAGCAAAGTCTATTTTGCAGTAAGTCTTTGAGTTGGATTGATCAAATAGTTATTGATTCTTCTATATCTCTTGATAAGCCCATTGAAGACTTGTTTACCCAACGTAAATTAGGGTCACAACTTATTCATGCTCTTGATCAGTTACATAATCTTACTTCAAACGTAAACACTTGGGTGAAAAATAGGCCATCTTTTGATTTTCAAAATATCTCTTTTACATCTACTGCAACTCAAATAATCCCTTATCCATTGCTTTCATATTTACATATTGTTCATACCACTCCACCTATTGTTAATTCCCCTTTGAATATACTGAGTACCACAATCCTTACTTTAAATCCACCTCCCCCACCTTGAGTTATGGCTGTCTGGTATGCACCCCTTGTTTTACCTCAGAATCTTGGTGCCATGCCTGTTGATTATCAAACCAAGATACCTTTATTTGATGCGACTCAAACCATTACAAGTCAACAACATGTAGATAAAATGAATGATTTCTTCGACCTCCATGAAGTAGAAATTGAAGATGTGACGATGATGTTGTTTCCACAAAGCTTTGGAGGTGCAGTTCAGAAATGGTTCAGAGCCTTACCAACAACTTCTATCACCACTTTACCAATCCTCCATAGGCAGTTCCTGGATCAATGGGATGTGAAGAAGAATCCACTTTATATTTTTTCCGAGTATGAGAACATCAAAAGGAATGTCGGCAAGAGTGTGCAAGACTATTTTGTGAGGTTTAATGTAGTATACAATGCTATTCTTGCAAACATTAATCTGCTGGAGGGATTGGCTTTGCTCAAGTTTCTGGAGGGTTTCGATGCTAATATGGCATATCAGTTGCGGGAATGTGATCCTACAACACTAGAAGACATGCAAAAGAATGATCTGAGTGTAGAAGCAAACTTGTTGGCCAAAAGAGCAAGAATGAGATCTGAGAAAAGTGTGACCATAAAAGAAGAAGCATTTACTTCAGATGCAAAGATGGATACATTGACTTGAACAATGGAGAGGATGGTTTACTGGTTATCCATCGCCGATATACATGAAACTCAAATCCGGAATCCAAATTTTAGAGGACAATAGCAACCGCAATTCTGAATCAAACAGAGAAAAGCACCAGAGAAACCAACACAAAAACAACAGATCAGAACTCCCTTACAACAAAATTATGTTCAGGGAATGGAAGAAGAAGATGAGGATGATCTGGTAATTGAAGAAAATCACTTTTTTACCACTGATGGTATGCCCATATTTTTGACCGAAGATGAAGAATACACAGAATTTCTAGATATTCAAAGGGATGAGGATTACATCTTAGCAAATGATGTAGTTTTGGAGGCTGAATCTTATGATTATCACCGTGGTTATATGAATGCTTTTACTACACAATAGAGGTAGTACTCTTTAAGGAGCAGATATGTACTGGTCAATCCCATTCAGAAAAGAAAGGATGTATAATCAAAGAATGATTCCTCAAATACTCAGAAGAAAGGAAAAGAGCTTGCTGATCCGAATCCCAGCAAGGTACCATCAACAAGTGTCATTGCAAACGAGAAGAACAATTAGCAAAAACATAGTGCAATGAAAGAGAAAATAGATAAGAAGGACATTGGTGTCAAAGAGGTAGAAAAAGTTTCATCCTTTAATTTAGAAAGTGAAATTGCTAAATTAAAAGTGTCCATTCCTTTGACTGAGCTTGTTAAGAGTAGTAACTATAAACAACATGTATCTAGAATTTTGCAAATAGATCCTTTATCTGACATGGTGAATGTCGAGGATGATCATCCTGAACTCATTTTTGGTCCATCCATAGAAGGTTAACTTGAAGAAAGTGAAGTCCCTCCCTTTAGCCTGAGTCTTAGACTACATGAGTATGTTCTCCATAATGCCATGTTAGATTCCGGAGCTTCCCACAATTTGATGCCCAAAGCCATTATGGAAAGGTTGGGCTTGGATATTTTGAAGATGTTTCCAGAATACACCTTGATAGCAGTACCCCCAAATCAAAACATCATTGCAGATTCACTCGCCATTGCAGCCAACAATTTGAGTATTCCAATGAATTCTAGCAACAGATTTGAAATTCATGTCAAACATAGGCCTACTGTTCCTAATAATTTGAGGTATTGGCAAGTTTTTTGGGATGAAAATGAAATTAATTCCTTTTTGCTGAATGAAGGAAAGTTTAAGAATGCTTTCATTGATGATGTTTGTGATTCCGATGAACAAGATATTGAGGTAAATCAAATGGAGGTTTTATAGCTAAAGGATAATATTATTCCTAGAGGTCTCATACCTTTAGAGGAGCTCTTTGATCAGGATGATGTGGCAAGAAAATTGATCTTGGTTCCTATGGACAAAGGAGTTGAAGATGTAAATCTTGGAACAACTGACCAGCCCAAGTTTGTAAAGTTATCAAAAACATTGTCTCCCGAAACAAAGGCTAAGTATGTTATTCTTTGAATTTTCTAATGTTTTTGCATGGGATTATTCAGATTTAAAAGTGTTTGACAAGAATATCATTTAGCATAATCTTCCTATCAAGATGGATCTAAAACCTTTTAGATAAATGTTGACAAGAATCAATCTGAAGCTGCTACCATCCATCGAAAAAGAGGTAAATAGATTGTTTAAAGCTAGCATTATTGTTCCAATTAGATTTTCTAATTAGATTTAAAATTTGGTCCCGGTACAAAAGACAACTAGAGAAATAAGGTTGTGCATAGATTTCCAAAACCTCAACAAAGTGTCCTTAAAGGATAATTACCCTCTTCCTAAGGTAGATCATACTCTGCAAAGAGTAATTGGAGCAACATAATGTCACTACTAGATGGCTACTTAGGCTATAATCAGATCTTGGTCCATGAAAAAGACCAATATAAAACAACCTTCACAACACCATGGGGAACTTTTCAGTATGCCAAAATGCCATTTGGGTTGAAGAATGCTGGAGTCGCTTTTCAGCGGGTGATGGACATAGATTTCGCTAATGAGAAGGATGTTTTCTTGGTAGTCTATTTAGATGATCTAACGGTGTTTTCTGGTTCTGATGATGAACAATTGCACCACTTAAGGATTGTTTTTCAGAATTGTAGGAAGTTTAAGATTTCTGTAAACCCGAAAAAGAGTCTTTTTTCCATGGATGAGAGTAAACTCCTTGATCATATAATTTCTCAAGATGGTACTTGCATTGATCCTTTAAGGGTGGAGGCAATCTAACAAATATATTTTCCGCGCAACAAAAAGGAGATTCAGGCTTTCAATGGTAAGATGAATTTCTTACGCAGATTTATACCAAATTTGGCTGAGCATTTATGTGAATTAACTAATATTTTGAAAAAGGACAACACTGTGAAATGGACCGCAGATGCCATGAAATCATTCTATTTGGTAAAATTTGCTTTGACCACAACCCCAGTCTTGATTAGTCCTAATTATACTCATGATTTTATTATATTTTCATTTGCATCTGAGCACACCATGGCTGCGGTGTTGATTCAAAAGAGGGATCAGGTGGAGCAACCAATTGCTTTTTTCAGTAGGAATATTCAGGATGCTACCTTGCATTACAATATCATTGAAAAATAATCTCTAGCTCTTATTAAAGCATTGAAGGATTTTAGAGTATACATTCTGCATTCACATACCATAGCATATGTTCCTAATGTAGTTGTCAATGATGTTCTCATGCAAACTGATCCAGAGGGCAGAAGAGGTAAGTGGATAGTAGCAATGTTGGAATATGATCTTGAGATTAAGCCTACCAAACTGATCAAAGGACAAGGCTTGGAAAAACTGATGGCTGAATCAAATTTGCATGCTCTAGACATAAATCTCATTGCAGCAATGTCAGATGATGAAGATGGTGGCTCATTCATTCAAGTATCAGAAATTTTTCTCAAATCACCTTGGTATTCTGATATAGTTTATGTTCTTCAACATCTTTTGCCACCTCTTGGAATGTCAAGAAGTAAAGGTAGATCACTAAAACTATAGTCTGCGAAATTCTGCATTTTAAATAGTGCTCTTTATTGGAAAGACCCAGGAGGAGTTCTTCTTAATTTTTTGGTTGAAGATGAAGCTCAGTAGGTAATGAATGATTTTCATAGAGGTGATTGTGGTGGTCATGTTTTTTGGAAAACAACAGCTAACAAAGTGTTGAGATCAGGATATTATTGGCCAACTTTGTTTTCAGATTTATATAAGACAATTATGGGCTACCATGAATGCTAAGTTTTTCAAGAAAAAAGGAAGTTTCTTCCTCTTCCTCTGAAGCCAGTTGAAGTAACACACCTTTCTAGCAATGGGGACTTGACTTCATAGGAGAAATCCATCCTACATCATCAGCACAACACATATGGATTTTGATAGCTACCGATTACTTCACCAAGTGGATTGAGGCCATTCTGACAAGGCAAGCCACAGACACGATAATTATCCAGTTTTTAGAATCTAATATGTTGTTTTGTTTTTGTTTCCCTCACAATATTATAACAGATAATGCAGTGGCATTTAAGTCAAAGAGGATGGTCAAGTTTTGCAACAAGTACAATATTACATTGGGTCACTCCATGGAATACTACCAGCAGGGAAATGGATTGGCTGAGTCATCAAATAAATCCTTGGTGAATATTATTGAGAAAATGTTGGAGGAAAACAAGAAGAATTGACATCGAATGCTTGTTAATGCTTTGTGGGCCGATAGAGTGAGCAGCAAGAAATCAAAAGGTATGTCACCTTTTGAGTTGGTTTATGATACTGATACAGTATTTCTGACATCACTTGCAGTCCAAGTCATGAGATTATTATAGGAAGTTGGTAGTGAAGAGGATGATATTCAATGCAGAATTAATCAAATGATTCACCTTCAGCAAACAAGGGAAGAGGTTTCCCAAAACACTTTCTCGTTGCATGAGAAGATAAAGAAAATTTATGACCGCAAAACCAAAGCAGAAAAGTTTCAGCTAGAAGATGTAGTGCTGCAATTGGATGCACGAAATGAGGAAAAAGGAAAACATGGTAAGTTTGACAATCTATAGAAAGGACCATATATCATCTCAGCTTATCGAGGACAGAATGCATTTTTTATAAAGGAAATGGATGGTCAAGAATTTTCAGGAGGACCAGCGAATGTTAGGCTCTTAAAACACTACTACTTTTGATGTTGTTCCCTGAAGTTACTTCACCTTCATTGTATATACCAGTCTGCTTTTCCTTGCAAGGTTTCAAGTACACTATCATTTGAGCTTGAGGGCCAAAGTGAAGGCTATAAAGCTTGAATGATTTGTGTCAATTTTTGTTAATTTGGTTTATAGTCAAGTTTAGAGTCGATTGCGAGTCAATCTTCAATTTGTATTGAGTCATTTTTCTTATTCTAGTCTTTTGTTTGTTTGACCATATTTTCCAATGGATGAGGCACTTGGTCTATGGTGTTCTTGACATCTCCAAGAAGCTGCCATCCCCAATAAGGCCAATGTTAGTGTCAGTATATGCATGCTTCCATCAGGGATCAAATTTTCTCTTTGCATTTCAATTTTAGGGGTCCCATACTGAAATTTTTACATCATTTCATTAGGTCATGTCAAACAGATCCACTGATGGTTGTCTTCTCTTCAGAAAATCTAATTTATTTTTCATAGTGTATACTTGTTGACCCTTCTTTAGGTTGTCTTCAATTATGGTTTCATGTTGAATTTGCAATCATGCTTTCATTAAGTCATAGGGCATGTTTCACGAGGTCTTAGGGTTTCATTTCCAAGGTCAAGAGCATGATTTAAAAGTGTAAATAAAGGGTAGCAAGGGTATCAGGATGATAAATAAGTCAAGCATGATGGCTAACAAGTCATAGTCATTATATAACTATCTTTTAAACTAATGTAATTTTCACCTCAAAAAATATGTTTTTGAGGTGAAAACAAAGTATTTGAGTTAATTTGTATTTCTTATGTAATTTTAGATCACTTTATGTAATAAATGATCCCATATGTACCAATGCATCTCTCCTTGCTGCAAGACAGAGAAACACTGCAAAAATCAGTTCAAGTTGAGCATTGTCCACCTGAAAAGAAACAAAGAAGGAAAGACATTAAAAACATAGTTTTGAAAAAGGTCAAGAAACGTTAGAAAGTGGGTTTTTCTAGTGAAAAATTAAAATCTACTCGTATATAAGCTGTCACATTTCATTTTCAAGTTCACCATTCTCATTTGGAAAAGAAGGATTCAAAAACTAAGGAAAAGAGGAAAGGTTGAGTGAGTTTTGGGCAAAGGAGAAGTGGCATTGCGCTTTTGGAGGTTGGAGCTGCATGTTTGGAGTAGTGGTGAAGTGGCATCGTGCTTATGCAGTATGGAATTGTGCATTGAGAGATGGTGTTGCATGTCTGAGCTAGGCGCTACGTGTTGGGAGGTTTCAGTAGTGCAAAATTACACTACACTACGCATTGAGAGGTGGCGATGCGCATTTGTATTTTTCTTTGTGCGTTGAGTAGAAAGACCAGAAAGCCTCCAAACTTCATAAAAACTTCCAAACAATGCTCTCATCTCTCAAACAGGTAAGTGCACTCCCTCGACCTCATCATTGAAGTTGCAATTGTAGTGTCAGAAGGAATTTACCATGACAATTGTGAAACCCTAGTTCCTCCCTCCATGACATTCTAGAAACCCTAATCCCCTCAATTTTTCCCAACACCTATCACTAAACCCTAAACCCCTTCCCTACATCACTCCATAACATCTATACCCACTCATCCTTCATCCCACAAGTTATATTTCAAAAAGGGCCCAAACCCCTCTCCCTCACTTTCATAATTCATATCCTTCCCTTCATTTTCTAGCCTACCAAAATACCTCACAAGGTCATCTCCCATTCCCTCACTCCTAAATCACTCTTACTCATTCCCATTATCCCTTTTCTTGGAGTGTACAACCTCAAACCTTGCAAACATGGATAGAGAAGACTGAGACTATGAGGAGGAGGAAAACACAGGCAGTGACAATTCGACAGATAGACCTCAGCATCAAAGAAAACCACACAAGGGAGGCAGAATTATTAGAGAAGAGCCATCAAACCTCAAAGAATTGCAGGCCTCTCAATTAGCTATCACTTGTTTCAGACATCTAGGGTGCTATGAGTTCTGTGAGTAGGTAGAGAGGTTCAACACCATCATGAGCTCACCAGGCTCTTTGTAGCCAATATTTGAGACAATAGGGTGACTCTTGCTGGGGTGACATTCATAGTCTCACCCTCCATTATTGAAAATGCAACCAAGATTTTATAAGTAGGGGAGAAATGGTACAAGGCTTAAGACTTGGATGAACATTATTATGAGCCTTATATCAAACACAGGTACAAAAATGAGGTGAAAAGACTTTTTCCTTTCAGATTCCTTGAGGAAAAATATGCCCCCGTGATGAAAATCATCATGAAATATTTTACATGTGAGGGTAGATTTTCTAGGTTGTACACCTATCACTTTAGGCTTCTCATGCATTTTGCCAGAGTGAGGATATTAAACCTCCCTTATTTCTTGTTCAGGAATATTGAGAAGATGGCCCATTTTTTGCAGAAAAAGCCATACTCTCTGCAGATGAGCAGTCTCTATCATTATTCCCTGATCAAGATGATTGTGCTTCATCATCGTATCCTCCTCAACATCTATTGGGAGACCTTTATTGCTCATGACATCTTCAGGGCTCCTCAAATTCCTCCACCAGTGTCTCAAGAATCAAGGGGACCTTCTAGTAGTGCTTAGGTGAAAACAAATGAGAAGGCCAAAGAGACTAGAGCTACTGAGGTGTCCAGTACCTACATGACATATTAGAGGGGAACAAGGAGATTGTTTGCAGTTGATAGGCAAGTGTTAGCTCCACAGGATGTGGAAGGGACCTTGCCTTATTCATCAAATCATAGGCAAATGCTAGCTCCACAAGATGTGGAAGGGGCTTTGTCTTCTTCATCAACACAACGGGTATAGGTGCAGCAGCTACACAAAGAGAAAGAAAATATGTCAGAGGAAAGTTTTGATGATGAGGAGGAAGAGAGATACTTTGATTTGACAAAGCACAATGAGCCAGAGCAGTGTTATACTCAAACAATTGACTTAGGGGCTCAGGATAAAGAAACAATAAAGGACATCATCATACGGGAAAAGGAGGATCAAGTCCAAGCATTGATGGACAATTTGGAGAGAGCCAAGTATGTCATCGCATATTCGGAACAAGTGAACAAGAAATTTAGTGATAAGCAGGTCTTCATGGAGCTGTAACTTCTCAAGGTAAAATGACAAAATGACAAGGACGCATCGGTCATTTTGTCTCCTATTGAGAAGGAAATTGACGGTGATAGAGAGACTTGGCTTGAGAGAGTCAATTTGAACCTAGAGAAGTTGTTGTAGAAGGCCAATAGGGACAACCAAGTCATTAGGCACATGGCCTACCACTACAGGACCAGGAACAAAATTTGCAACATGAGGATAAAAAAGATGAAAGCTAGGCTAAGGCGGGCTCTAAAAGGAAAAAAAGAGGAGGATAGGTTTAGGTTTCTTTCTGAAGCTTCCTTCGCTCATCAAGATGCATGATGGTGGTGCTACTCACCAATTTTGGTCAGGTTTGGAGGGGTTTTTGTTTTTTGCAAATTTTGGAAATTGCACACACAGAAAATCTAGCTCAACACGGCGTTGCGCTTTTCCTAAAGGCATCCAATGGACAAATGACTTGCATTTTTGGATTCCTAGTGATCAGTACATGCATCCTATGGATTTTCTAAGTTTTTGGGGAAGAACGGGTCCACGAAAAGGTCAAAAAACACCCTAAAAATGACCTTTCTGCCACTTTTTGGACACACAGAAGCAGTCTTGGGAGAATCAACTTTGGAGGGTCAAATGAGCTTCAAATGAAGAAATTATAGGTGTTTTGGAAAATATACTTGAATACCTTTCCAATGAGCTATCATGAGCTCAATGTGTATGCTGGGAAGGTTTCCAAAAAGGACCTGAAAGTGGTGCTTTGCATTAGGCCAGTGGTGCTGCGCGTAGGACAAATTTTGCATAGGATGGCTATTTTTCTATGTTTTTACTGTGTTCATGGATTTTCTCTCATGGAGGATGTTTTACTGATGTAAATGATGAATTTGCTTGTAAATATGATGGATAATTAGTAGTATAGGGTAGATTCATTACATTAAAAGTCAAATTGAGCTCAAATGAATCAGTTTTTCACTTTTAGGGGCAAGTTGTTAAGATTCTTATATTATTGTTTCTTGTTCAGTGTTGGTTAGATTAGCTCCTCATCGTAGGGATTCGACCCCTAAGAATGGGAGGAGCTTGAAGAAATGCCTATATATTCTTCTTCTTTCTCATTGTAGAGGGTTGGACTCAGTTGGATGCTTATGCCTTGATTGTACATCATTTTGTAGCAGTTTAGCAGGAGATTAATAAAAATTGCTGCAATTTTTCTAGGATGTATTGTACCTTAAGGAACCAATTTCCTGGCTATAGAGAAATTGTGCTTAAGACAATAATAATTATTGTTTGTTGTCACTTATTTGTTACTTTATTGTTGGTTGTATTCTCAAATGAAGGACCTTGAAAACTCGGTCTTTAACCCTTAATACATATGTGACTAGAAAATCTTAGAATGCCATTTGTTACTAGATATAAATGATAAATGAAGAAAGCTTGAAGGGGAAGCTAAATGCAAAAACTACTATTTGTCACTTAGAAGAATTATGAAAATGAGAATTGAATCATAGACAATATGTTGCTTAACACAAAAACTACTATCTGCGACCCTTGGAGAAGTTGAAGGTAATATGCTATCTTACATAGAAACTATTATCTATAACTTAAAAGGGAAGGTGAAAACTTCAAGTATAGGAGTGCTCTTCTAAGAAATTTTAATTTTATCTACATAAGCAAATAAAGACCTGTAGCTTCATTACTATACTTGAAAGAAGAAAACATAAGATGACACATGACAGAGAAGTTACAAAATTATACCTGACAGTTCATGGAAACTCCTGATTCTTTCATTTATCAACAGTTATATCAAGAATATAGTGGCCTAGTCTCTAGGTTCTCCAAATTCCAACAACAACCATTACAATTTTGTTTTTAGGCTTTTATCTCTTCTATCAAATCGGTTTTGGAAACTGATTTCTTGAAATAGCTAATAAACTGCTTTATAACAGTTACAAAACTATTTTCTATTTGAGATTATTCAACTTTATTACATATAAAATATTGAAACTCTAAAACTGCGCAAAAAGCTTTGAAAGGGGACCACATATATGTCGGGAGTATTCTGATAGGTGAAAATACAAATAAACCTGACCAATCACCTTTTCTTTATATTCGTTTGAAACAGTGATTCTTCCCTTTACACAGGGAAATCAACACAAAGCGGAACTCAAAAGAATTAACTCTGTTTCATAACCCATCGGATCCACCCATCTAATGTTCCATTAAATTCTCATTGAAAATCATTATTGGCTCTTTGAAATGTTATATCGACCCAACCCTTTACATCTTGCGATATGACGGACGCGTTGAAGTTATAGAACATAATATAAAAACTATCGGGTCTGGCATCTTTATCGTAGCTTGCAATCGGTGAATGAACCAATACATATGCATTCAATGCTTTACGGACCCGCCGGAATTATAAAACATGATATATATGCTTTCGGGTCTGGCCATCACAATCACAATCGGCGGAACCAACCTCTATAACCCTGTGGTATGGCAGATCCACTGGGACTTTAAAACACAATGTATATATGTTTCGAGTACATCTATCACAATCGCAATCAGTGGAACCTGAGGTGCTATGGGATATGTCAGACCCGCTGAGATTTTAAATATAATATATATATATATATATAGATATATATTTCAGGTCCAGATCTTTAACACTTTAACACTTGTTTCTTTTGCGATTCTGATATATTACTTTGTTTCTTTCTTGTTAAGTGCCGTTGTGATTCATATAGCTATCGGTATGATTTGCGATTGCGATTTGATCGCATCACGAACAGAGCACCACCCTTATTACTTTTTTCTCTTCATTATTTCTAATACGCAATGTTCTTTGTGAAATATATATATATACACGTATACATGCAAATGTGTTTCCATATACTTTATTTTAGCAATTTCAATATGTAATTATCACAAGCACAATACTTCTTTATTTTTAGGCTTTGCAGGGGAAGAGAATATAAAGGAGCTTCATTGAGGTTGAACCCCTGCAGTGATTTTTTAGACCACACATTGTGATAAAAGTGATAAATAAGCTTAAACACAATATAAGTTGTTAGTGTCAGTCTTTGCAACCTTCCTCTAGTGATCAAATATGCTCTTACAAAGTGGTCTCAGAATGTCAAAGTAAATTTTTTCCATTTCAGTGAGTTTTCAAGTAAAATTTGGTCACTAGGTATTAGTTCTAGGGTTTGTTTGCACTCATTTCAAAATTGTCCAAAGGTCGGCCCATGTCACCATTCAACTGAGTGTACCATCATTCAAAGGGTTTTTATCATCATTTCGAGTTCCAATGGGTCATTTTACACCTTGTTCATGCTTCAGTTGTACTTGGGTAAGGCTCATTTCCCTCTCCTAGGGTTTTGAAGGTAATTTCTCTTGGATGGTCAAATCATCAACAAAGCTTGCATCCTGACGCTCATACACTTTCCCCTATCCTTAATGTACCTTATTAAACACTTACCATCACTAATATCTCTCAAATTCCTCATTTTCCCACAAACCCTAGTTTCTTGCTACAATTTGACAATTTTCTAGGCTTGGCCTGTGTTTAGCCATTTTGGAACCCTTCCCCCTCACTCAATCTTTGAAATTCCACTTTCCCTTGTTTCCTAACATCCCTCCCTACTTCCCAAAGTTTCCTCAAGAATTTATAATCCCCTTATCCCCTTCATTTCCCTTCATTTCGACAAATCCCCTTTTCCACACATCAGACTAGGTTTTACTCAAATGATGTTTCTGAGAAATAGAAGATGAATTTGGAGAACGTGAGAGAGGGTTTTGTCCAAAATAGGCCAAGGAAGAAAAAAATCCTTCACTTTTTACGCCAGTGTCATGGTTTTAGAGAAATGTCAAAAATATAGTTATCTCAGGAGAATTGATGCACCTTTGAAGTGACCTTGGGAAAATAAATATTTCTCCTAGCTTGGTTGGCCAAATGACTTGCTTGATGCATGAAATGATAAATAGACAAAAATATCTTTCCAATGATCTATCATGATCTCAATTTTGAGTTCTGAAAGACCTTCAAAAGTTGACTCCAACAACACTCTGCCTTTAGGCAGCCTGATTTTGCACATTTTGACCAGTCTTGGGAGATTTAATTTTTCATAGGGAAAATAAACTTAAAATTCCAAAATTAAAGTTGTGTTAGAAATTAGACTGAATAATCCTTCAAACGAGCTACCGGGCACCCAATTTGGACACTGTGAAGGCCTCCAAAACTTGATCTGAAAACGGCGCTATGCACAAAATCAGTGGCGCTACGCACATGCTTTTCCAATAGGTGCGTAGCGCCACCGATGCTCGCTTTTGATAGGGACCTCCATTTGAAGAAAACTTGGCACTTTTGGATTCCTTATGAAATTTTATGCATTCTTAGAAATTACTAGGAAATGTTGACAAGTTTTGGACCTCCAAAAGGGCCAAAAACACCCAAAAAATGCCCTCTCTGCCACTTTTTGGCCACACAGGAAGCAGTCTTGGGTGATTACAATTTTCGAGGGGGAAATGGACACCAAATTCAAAAATTCCACTTGTTATAGAAAGTAGAAAGACAAAAATTTCCAACAAGATATATTGGAAAAATTTTGTGAATGGTAAGGCCTTCAAAAGCAGCTTGGAAAAAGCACTACGCATAGAAAGAATGACACTATGCATAGGATGAAAAACTGCAAATTTTGCTCAAAAACTCTATTTTTGGCCTAGTTTTCTTTTAATTTGACTTTTTCTCTCTTATGGTCAAATTCATGATGTGACATGATGTAAATTTATGTACTATGATGTAAAAATGATAAAAATTGACTTGATAAGGTAGATACATCAGTTGTAGGTGGTTTAGAGTTGAATGAATCAGTTTCCTAGGTTTTAGAGGCAAGTTGTTCCATTGCCTATTTTTGTGTTCCTAGTTTAGATATGGTTGAAACCACCCCTCTTCTCATGGATTCGACCTCCGATGGATAGCACAGGTGGTTTGGAGGTCTATATCATGTTTTCTTTCAATCATTTGTAAAGGTTGGACTCTTGTGAATGTTTGGAGCATTATTGTACATTCATTTTTGCAGTTTGGAAAGGAAATAGACCAGGGTTTGCAACATTTTGTGGGATTCTTGTGGCAAGGTCATTTAGTATTGTTTATCCTTCTGTGATTCAAGTTTTCATCTGTTTATGTGTGCGATTATCTCTCTCTTTTTCAGCTTAACTAAATGAACCAAGTATAAAGGTGGAAATCATTGATGTTGCAGTGCTGTACCTTAGGGTTTGTTTAGCTTTACATATTTTCTTCTATTTGAAGAGGACTCATGACACTTTCATGCCCTCTCCAAATCCTAACCAACTATCCATTTCACTTAATTCAAGGTACTAAAGCATTTTCCTACCTTGCCCCATAGAAAGCTCTGCAAGACTGAGTTCATTCCCCGAACCCAAAACTGCTTTTCACATTTGATCCAGCAAACCAACATAAAAATCAATCAAACTTCCCTGAGCATATATCTAGCCTAAAATTAGTCTTTATATTGGTCATCTCAAGCCTCATTTGCTATATTTTCCTGAGATTGACAAGGAGAGAGCCCTCTGCTGACCTAGTAGGGCTAGCTACCAGGTTAAGCATGGTTTGATGTTACCCTAGACCTGCATTTCTCAGCTTGAGGTAGATTTAGTCCCTAACATAGTGGCGACCATACTGGGGAAGAAAAAATTGTTTTTTAGTGTTCTTTTCTTTATAAACTATAGATGGAACCTAAAGTTAGCCAGGTAGCCTTCGAACTGCTCTTGCTTTTCGAGTGCATAAGTAGATGAATGTTGCTTCAGTCAATCTTCAGTTTAGTTTTATAAACTGAACATATGACTTGCAAATTGCCCCAGTACATTATACTGGGGAAGAGGTGACAAATCTTCTCTGGGAAAGATCATTCAAGTTCATATGTGATTGCTGATGGTGGACAATGATCAGACACTAGCAAGGCTGAAACCATTCACCTGGTGACTCCAAATCAGTTTCGAGATCAGATCCAAGGACTGCACTGGAGGATGAACCCAGCCAACAGAAACATGAAAGGATAATATCGACAGATCAGGTATTCAAGTTTGAATTTCATCCAAGACATTATGTTCTTTGTTATAAATTATTTCTTCTCATTTCCTAAGAATTTCAAGAAGGTTTTACAAAATATATTGTGTTCGAGAAAAGATCCAAGACCTGCATTTGATTCTTTCTCTTTGAAGATTGTGAATACCAAAGATTTGAATGCCTTTGAGCTTGATCAAGACCCTTTTTCTGAATCTTGTGATGACTGTCTTCAAATAGATGGGCCTCAAGAGACCAATATTGATTCTACACCTTCTGCACAAACCCCACTACCTTGTAAAATTCCAGATCGATACAAGACTCTGATTTTACCTCCTATATGTTGGCCAGATAAATCGATCTTGGAGACAAGGCCGATCTCCTAGTATCAAAAGATATCGAGCAACAAGCAGGACAAGGAAATCTACCTTTCTCTAAACATATTGCAATTCATTAATAAAAACTATAGAGGTGTTTAGACCCTACCTTAAGTCCAATGCTAGTTTATGGCAGCCATGCTTCAACCATTTGAAAGAGTTTCCTTTAGAGAACCTGCAGTCACAAACAAGCACACATCAAATAACACCTGCATAGCTAATATAATAAATCATGTTCATTATGGTGATCAAGGAATCCATAAAATAAACCATAAAAAACAGCTTATTGAGAAAAATAAACTTGATTGTATTAACTTTGAAATAGAAGAACTTTACAACCTTTAGTGCCTTGATGCTATACAAGCTCTTTCTAGGGTCCAAAACAGGAATCTCCTCTACTTTGACAAGCCTCACACTCTTCCAAATGAGATCAAAGAGGTATGTAATCTATCCTCACAAAATCTCAATTAGGAAGACTAAGTTCCAGCAGCATTTCACCTCAAAAATATTTAGCTTTCAACCTCCTCAGTAACTAGCCCAATGCTTCATTTTATAGTGAAAAGGAAGGAGGTTATAGGTCCACCTATGAAGGGATAGAGTCCTCCTTCAAAGGGATAAGCTCCTCACATCAAGGGGTTAGCTCCTTAAGGTATGGGATGCATGAACCTTAAAGGAGCGAACTTGCCACCTCAAGATTCCTTCCAGAAGCTTCCAAAAATGACTCAAAGTGAGTTTTTAAGAATATACTTTCACCTTTTTAACTTTTACAGTGGTCCACACCCATAACACAGAGACAGAGTGGTCAAGTGCACAGGGGACATGACCTTTATGTGCACGACCGCAGGTAATACTAAGAGAAAGTGCAGAACCATAGCTTTAGAGACTTTTAAGGGCTTTCTCTTATTTTCAAGGCTTGATATGAAGAAATGAGGCTTAAGACTTACAAAGGAGGAAAGTATGCGTGGTGATAGACTCACACAGATTGCAGAATGCAAAAGTGACAATTTTTGTGCAACAGATTCCCCCCTAAAGTGTGAAGTCTGCAATAGATGAGGATAGAATTTGTCATCTAAGAAGAGTGAAGTACTTTATCATTTCAAGGATCATCCTGTGGACACCATGGTCGGAACCTGTAAAAACATTCAATGCAAAATATATATATGTGAATATATCATCGCTGAGGTAGGCATTCCCATGCTCAGATCAAAACTGACTAGAAAACTAACTAAACTGCTCTAATACAGGAATGATTTTGTAATACATCACGAGTATAGACATATGTAGACACAGTATGGGCACAACCATCTGTTTATGACTAGTCCACTGTATAATGAATAAAAAAATTCCTCGGAGCCTGGATGGTAGAAACTAGATCCAGGGTCTTGATTTCTGCTTCCTGAACTAGTACGATTCTATCCATGTGAATGAATGTGTCGAAGTCAAACATGGTAGAAACCACTTGATTACCAGTCAATGATGTGAACTATTAACAAGTGTGAGAGAAACCACCAGTAATGTCAATGTCTGTCAAAGTACTCAGTACAATCCATGAAATGTGAATAAATGAGTTGATGTCAAACATGTCACAGAATCCTTTGATCGAAGGTCAATGATGCAACCTGTCATCGAAGGTGAGAAACCTGCCATTAGGGCATGCAGATTCCAAGGTACTGACAATTTCTAGATCATATTTCTAGATAATGAGCTGAAGTCGATAGAAAGTGATCTGTCATAGGCAAGCCCACAACACAAAATCATAGATCAAGTTTTGAATAAATATATTTGGCAAGGACTAACTCAGTGATGGTCAAAATGGATAACAGATATTTTGCAAATGAATGGTTTATTTGAACTGACCTCTTGAACACATAATGACACTGCAGATGGTTTGGTGACAATTAACCCAAAGCTAATAACCAGAAACTGGCTGAAGACTTTCACTATGGTTTAATTAACTGTTAAGCAAAGGATTTCCCAACCCAGGTGAACAAAAAGTGTCGTGTTCAAGAGTGGTTAAATGCTTTTATAAAACACAAAGTATAACAAACAGGTTCATTTTTCTCTCTTTCCCCCACCATTTCTGGCAAGTACCTCTTTATTTTTGACAAGCTTGAGGAGGATAACATTTTCTTAGATATAAGCTCATCCTTCGGATGAGTCCAATTTAGTTTAAAATTAGAACCCTAAGAAGGAGTGGTTTGTTCCTGTTTAAAATTGAATAGGTCCTTTACTATTGAATTTTAACAAGTCCAGTATAGGAAAAACTCAGTGTTATTCAATTTTAGGGAGTCAGAAGAAAAACTTAAGAAAACTCCATGGGTATCCTTTTTCCTAAATTTGTGTCCCCCAAGCCCAAAAAAGTATAAAATAATACTTGAGAGAATAGCTTGACCATTACGATCAAGGAGTATTTTTCATAATTAGTGACTCCGATATGAAAAAGTAAAAAAGCGATCGAAGACACGTCATTTTATAACCAATATCGAACTTGAAACAACAAAAGTCGGAAGATATTTTCATGTTTATACGGGTCAGAAAAGAGCTGTAAGTGGACCATCCTTTCAATTCTGTTTTAATGAGTTTAAAAAGGAAAAAATCGGCAATCTTTTCATATTTTACGAGTCAGAAAAGAGCTTAAAGAGGACTCCAATGTTTCACTTTTTCGTAAATTTTGGAAGAGTCCGAAAAAGTGAAAATAGTATGCTCTTTGTTGAAAATGATCAATTATCCCTGAAAATCCAATATTTTGCACAAAAAGTTAAAACATTACTCATACCTACTTAAATTAAATAAAAATGCATCAAAAAATTACATTTTTAAAGTGAAAAATAAATAAATTAAAAATTCATTTATTCAAAAAATCTTATAAAAAGGGCTTTTGTAAATTCAATTTTACCGTTTGACTTCAAAGCGAGAAGTGAGAGATATTAGATAAGAAACTTCTTGTGAAGATTGTGGAAAATCCAACTGTTGGAATCGAAAACCGTCAGCTCTAGGTAATCCACATCATCCTTATCTTGCATTTCAACCATTTGCATTTTGTTTTAGGGCTTTAAAATTGATTTTTTAAGGAAAATTTGATTTAGAAAAATGCACGCGGGGGTCCGCAGGTGCAACATGCGGCCCCTGTGGACCCCGACATTTTTCTACAAAGGAAAAAGTCAGGGTTCCGCACTTGTTGCTTAGGATGAGTGTGGACCTACGCACTGTCCCTAACAAGTGGGTGCCTACCCCACGAAATAGGTTTTAAAATTTCAATTTTCTCCATTTCCGTCCAAAAGTTTTTGAACTAAATTGTTCTAATACGCCTTTATTGCAATGTAGGACATAAAAAATACTCATTTGGCGGGAACGCGAGCATGAGGATGTGGATCTTGCTGCACTAATTCATCCACCTACAATACGATCATTAAAAGCATGCAGACTGTTTAAATTTTGGGCCATACCCGGCATGAGGGCCCAAGTAAACTTCTTGCAATGGCTGGTAGATAGGTGGACCATACAGGACCAATGTTTCATGATTGGTGGTCACCGGCTTGAAATCGAGCTAGAGGACACATATTTCTTGACTGGTTTACCTAAGAGAGGCGAACGATTATCTCTTTTTGGGACTAGGCCAGGTGGCCAATCTGTCGCTAGTCTTCGATTAGAGTTTTGTATTGACAAAACAGAGGACAAATGGATAGATATTAAAACTATCTCTCGTCCTGAACTTAAAGTTATCGCGTTCACTGTCACCAAACTATGTGGGAGCGTAGCATTGCATGTAGCTACTAGATCCCAGATGCGAATGGCAGTAGACTGTTATCGACGCACCATTTTCAACTGGTGCGAGGTTGTGTTGGCGAACGTAAAAGGCCAACTCACTAGAGCAAAGAACGGACAACTAAAAAAATTTGGATATGGTTTCTTGGTTGTGAGCTTTGGTCAAGAGAGGCTCCCTATGTTGGTCCCACAATAGCTTTCCATTCAGGCTAGACTTCCTCGAAAGCCTAGGATTATGCATTGAGTTGCAGTGATGGCCCATCATCCTGAGGAGGGTTCAGAGGTTGTCCGATTTTGACCTGAGTATTTTCGTTGGTTGAGGAACCAAAATTTTGTAATTTAGGATTTTCCATATGCTGGGATGGATTATCATGGTGACCTAGACATGGCTCTTCCACCAGGAGAGCAATGGGATGATTCCAGTAAAATCATTTTCAACACTTTCTAAGTTTTTAACTAATTTTTTTATTTTATTTTTTTTTTAAATCGTCCAAAACTGACAGTAAAAAGTTTTAAATGCAGATGTGGGTCCATGGTGACCAGCCGCTCTCTAGCCCTATGAGAGGAGACACCCAGCTATAGTAGTACCGGCCCCACAAGACCAATCTACAAAGACCCTGAATGAATTGGAGAGTCATCTAGAGCGTTTGACAACAGATATTCCAGAGACTAGCATAGATGGTATTCCACTTAGGTTACAATGATATGTGATTAGGGTCCCAGGACCTTTTAGGAGGTTCCTTTGTAGGGTGGCCCGAGCAGTGGTTTCTTATCGTGATCATCATCAGGGATAGGATGATCGCCTTTGTAGACTCATACGACATTCTATGTCTTTTTGTACTATCATTTTGCCGATCATAAGGTGTTTTTCAACCTATGATCGAAGACGATGTATATTTGACAAACTTCTATGCTATGATATATCACTAATACTGGCTATCTTGTATAACATATTATGGAATGTTTTTAAATTTATTGTTTTTATTATTACAAATGTCTATGTAACATTCGAGAAGCAACTGCATTTGCTAATGTATTTAAATATCTTGGAATATGTTGATATTCAATGTAGTCAAATTCACGTTCCAAGAGACGAACTCTCAAAAATAATCGTAATAACACTGGATTTCTAATGGCATAAAATTTGTTAAGCTGTAATACAACGAGTTCAAAATCTAACCTAACAATCAAACTCCAAATCCCAAATGAGATGGATTCAGATAATAACTCAATCACTGCACTATACTCTGCAATGTTATTCGTTGTTTGATCGAGGCTCACCCCGTGCATAGATATTAACTCATCAGAAGGTGAATAGATAACCCAAGCTGTGGAAGAAATGTTCCATGTACTACGACAGGAGCCATCAGCAAAACCAATGTATGTTTGAAGAGACATTGACATCTTCAACATCAAAAGTAAAATCAAGATAAGTAGGAATAACGATAAAAGCACTCTCTAAACTAGGCACACTTTCCTAATCTAAAACACGCTAGCTAAAAAGAAACTATTCTAACAAAAATCTCCACACCAAAATTTAAGCATAATATCTTTTGGGTTTACCTAAAGAGAAACCGTCAAAATATACCAAATCATAGGCCCCTTTTGCCAACTTTCACTTAACAATATAAGGGCCATGCCAGATAGGTACAAATTTTCCAGCGCCTAGCTTATCGTTTGCTTAATCGTATAGTAAAACTAGGTCTCCTTCTGAAAAATTACGAGGTGTAACATTTCGATCGTACTGAGCTTTTATTTGTTTTGCATGAGTCTCGATTGCTAATGCAACATCACGTCGATTCTCATCTAGTTGAGCTAAGTACAACAAACGTTTCTCCTCTTTAGAAGTGGCTGAGAGTAATTCTATGTCTATTTGCAATGACATAATTTCACATTCAATGGGTAACACTACTTCCAAACCGTAAACCAGTTGAAAAGGAGTGAAACCAGTTGATGTTTTTACTGAGGTTCGATATGCCCAAAGTGCTGAAAATAACATGTTATGCCAATTCGACCTATGAATACCAATAATTCATTGGATCATAGTGCCTAGAACTTTATTGATAGCTTCAACCAGACCATTAGCTTGTGGGTAATATGGAGTAGAACTATCATGACGTAGGCCAAGTTGATCTGTTAGTTTATTCATCATGATGTTTCAAAAATGACTTCCATTATCAGTAATAATATCTTGAGGAACATCGAATCTAGCAATTATATGATTGAAAATGAAAATTACAGTAGTTTTGCCATCTGCCGAAAATGTAGGCATCGCCTCGGCCCACTTAGTAAAATAATCTACCGCAAGGATGATAAAGTTGATACCCCACTTTGCGAAAGGACCAACAACAATTATAGGGTGGAGAGGAGTAGGTGGAGCACACATCTTACGATAAAAAATCTGACAATGGTGGCATTTCCGGACTGCATAGATACAATCTTTGAATAAGGATGGCCAGAAATAACCAGTGCGCAATATCTTTTGGGCTATGGCATACCCAGACATATGACTGCCACATGCTCCAGAGTGAAATTCATTCAGAACCCTTTCAACTTCTGAGTTAGACAATGTCGGAAAACAAAATCCACCCCACGAGGATAGAGTGTATCTCCAATAATATTGTATTGTTGGGATTGGAAACATATTTTCCTTCACTAAGATCATGAGATTTCAGGCTGAAAAGATTGGGTTTGGAGATAAAAAATTATATCTCCATACCATGGATCAAGAGTAATGATAAGAAACAAGGATTCATCTGCAATGGGTTCTTCTGCCACAGTTTCAGTATCAGTATGCGGGAAATCACACATCGGTTCCACAAAAACCAAAGATTTATTTGCCTTTGACTTTTCAAATTCCAAGTCAAATTCATGCAGGATAACTATCCATTTGTAATACTTGGCCCCTAGCAATTGTTTGGTCAAAATATACATCATAGGGTTACAGTCAGAAATTATCGTGGTTTTGTGTAATAAGATGTAGTGACGAAATCTTTGGATAGCTTGAACGACTCCCAAGACCAATTTCTCCACATGCGAATATTTAAGCTCAGTCAGATTCAGAGTTCGACTAAGATAGTAAATCACATGTTCATTGTTGAATTCATCTTCCTAAACTAAAACCATCCCAAAGGTGGAATGAGAAGCGACGAGGTACAAAAAGTAATCTTGGTTGTAGTTGTGAGGATGCACTAACGGTGCATGTGTCAACGCGTGTTTAAGTGTGTTAGCCTCCTGCTGCAGTAGGTTACTCATATTTCATGATTGACATTTTTACAGGCCAAATATGTCATACTTTGCATGCTGCAAGGCTCCATATTTGCTGAACAGTCACCAAGGAAAGAATGCTACTCAAAGTTTAGATGCTGCATTCCAATTTTGAAGAGTCATTCTAGTTTTGTAGAATTTTCAGCTAAAGGGAGGTCCAAACAGCTTAATCCTGGTCTCCCTAGGTTTCAATTTCCTGTTTTAGAATATAGAGAAAGAAAATCTATCCAAACAGCTTAATCTTGGCAGATTCTTAGATAGGTAGAGAAATAAAGGAGCCCAACTGCTTAATCTGGGCCCTTGGAAGAAATAAGGGTAGTTTGTAGATAGGAAGGCATAAAAAGAAAAAATTGAAATGCTGGGTCTACAAGTCTAAATGCACCCAAAACAAAAGAAGAAAAATTTTTAGGTAAGTAGGCTGGGTAAGTAGTTTTGAGGTTTCAGAATCTTGATTTCTGTTCATTTCCATGTTTTTAAAGTATCATCTCTACTCAAGTCACAGTCATCAGGAAATTTCATATGGAGGAGCTCAAATCAGACATAACTAACTTCCCTTTCTTCCTCTTCCCTAAATCATTGAGTAATTTTCTTAAAAAGAGGTCAAGATCTGCTTGATATCTCTTAGTTTCATCATTTGCCATTTCATTAACCTTGGTGAAGATCTGCTTCACTCAAGGAGGGTCCATACTTTCTCTATAAGGTTCTATCTCCCTTTTGAAGCCTAAGATCTATGAAACTTAGCGCTTTCTTTTCATCTCCATACTAAATACTGACCTTATTATTTAACTCCCTATATTTTCCCCATCCCCCTACTAAAACTATGTAAATAATCCCCTTGTGTAAATATCCCCTCCCCCTGGTTGAAATATAACCACAAGTACTTCTCTGGGAATTACTAAGTCAGCTGGACTTTAGTAAGAACCCTCCTCTTGCATAAATTTCCATTCCCAGGTGTTTTGACCCCTTCCAAAACACAAAGAAAACCCTTTCGAAATGCAAAACCCCCCCCCGCGCATTTTTCTTTGGAAATCATTAATGTTTGTTTAATAAATTTCCAACGCGCCAAAACACATTTAACCGATTTCCTAAAGTTCAAAACCCACAACGTCGCAAAAAATTAAACCTTTAACGCGGGCGCTCTTTTATTAAACTCCATGCATCTCCCTTTCCCATCCAATGTCAGATCGCCCCCCCAGATCTGACGGCCCTTGTTCACATCGGGTGCCCTATTGTGGTGGTAGGTTACCACCCGATGTCCAAGAGTTTTACTGTCGTACACTGGGACAGGTGGCAGCCTCCCATTGCATTGGGCCGCCCCTGACGGAAACCACCTCCGTGCCAAAGGCGGTCCGATGCAAAGGCCAAAACCACCCTCCCCTCACATAACAGGAGCGCCACCTCACCCTGCCACGTCGCCTCCACATCACCTCACACTGCCTGCTCCCGGCCCACGTCACCCTGCCACGTGTCTCTGCCACATCACCCCGTCGTACTACCACGTCACCTTCATGACGTCAGCATGCTGACGTCATATCCGTACCAGAGGACCCCACTGGTGACGTCAGCCTGCTGGTGTCATCCGCCGTACAACTGACGTCAGTAGCAAAAAAACGAAAATTGGCACAAGCGCGAAAGTCGAGCTTCGGAGCTCTAGAATGAGAAACGGAGGCAGTTTTCGATGCGCAATTAGCGCAAAGCACTAATTGTGCATCTCTATAGGAAATGGGCCATATTGGGGAATCTTTTGATTCCTTGGCCCTTTTTGCACTGAAAAAGCCCGAAATTGCCCGATTTTGCCAAATTAAATGAATTTGAAGATAGAGAGAGACCAGGAACAGAGATTAAAGAGTATCAGATCAAATATGCAGACAAAAAGCACATCAAAGAGTATCAGGAAGCGGCGAAGACCATCAATGTAGTGGAAAAGTGTATCAGAGGACATTTTCTCAGGGCTCGAGGCAAATCCAACATTAAAACGAAAGCTCTGAAAGTCAAGAAGCAATTGAAGACGCATTGAAGGCTCACCAGCTCAAATGACTGCACATTAAACTCACAAAAGATCAGTGGACCAGAACTCAATGCAGAGTTATGACAAAACCACTCCACCAAGTCACACAGGACACCTCATTAACTCAACTTGATTCAGTTGCCTCTGGCGCAGCCAAAAGGACTTACTTGCATTTAATTCTAGCAACAATTAGGTTTTTTAGAAAACGTTTTTTCCTGCAGACCTGTTTAGGTCAATTGTAAAAAATTACTTCAGATATTTTGCTTATATATACCGCCCTGAAAAATGGAGTAGGGGTTGGTTGGTCGATTAGTTGCTTGATCTTTGGTATTTCGATATTTTCCTCAAGCAGAGACTCGCACTGTAACTGTCATACTTTCTATAATCAAAGACTGCTAAAAGCATGGATTCTGAAATTGTCTGCTGTGTTTAATTGGCCGAGGAGTGATTGTGGAATTCTTGTGCTTCTACACGGTTCAATAAGTGTTTCTTAACTCTGTTAGTTTTTCATGTTTGTTTTATCATCATTCCGCCATCTAAATTGCAGAAAATAAGAATAGGTTAGGATTTGCTTAACTGCACCTTAGGCTCAATTTCTGCAATTTTTCATGTTTTCAATAGGAATAGTTATGAAAATGCATACTTAAATGATCTTGTTTACATTGTTTCTTTCACTTATGAATGATAATTTAGGAATTCTTAACTGATCCTAGATAACCATTCTTTCACTTCTCCTCCCTGTCAGTTTTGATGAAAGATTCTTAATTTCCTTTCATCCCTGACCATCATTCCATCCTTTCAGCAAATTGATAATTGTTTCATGTGTGGTTATCCTGCTCCACAATCCTCTTGTGACCAAGAAAACGCAACAGCAAGCCTTAATCCATGAATCCATGCCCAATGGTTTTAAACTTATCACACCTTACCTTGCCTCTCTGCTTGGAATTTTCTACCTGGCATACATCTTCCATCCAAACAAAAAATCAAAACCCTTGAACACGACAACTAGCCTAAAATCATCACCAACAAAGTTAAATCATTAAGAGAGAGCCCTCTCTGATTGCAGGTGGGCTAGAACTTGCAATCCAAAGATTTTTTTGTGGTTACCTCGGCCGTATCCCTACAGGAGCCTAGGGACAACCTGAGTGATAACATAATGGCGACTCCACTGGGGACCTCCTCAGATAATCTCACCAAACCAGTCTGCAGCTCCACAGAGGAAGAAACCGACCTTTGAAAGTCTCGGTCGACCTATGTTTTTAAGAAAAATTTCCCAAAAAATAGATTAGAAGCTGGCTCCTAGAAAGAAAACGCGTCATACATGATTGAACCCTGATCCTAATTGTTACACTGAATTTTGTCACCTTGACTATCTGAAGTTATATGGCCCCATCAATAGCCATATTGTCCTCTTTGTCAAGCCCCATACCTCTGCTCCTCATGTCAAAACTTCAAAAGAGAGAAAGTCACTTGAAAACATGTTTATCTCTGGGTACGCAGGTTCTCTCTACCTTGCCTGCATGTACGCACTCCAAATACA
>APFE030930695.1:166418-178227 GCA_000404065.3 Pinus taeda
TGTATACATATAAACATCAATATAAAACAATCATGATCCCTGATGACCCTGTCAGATAACAACATACATACATACATACATGTATACATATAAACATCAATATAAAACAATCATGATCCCTGATGACCCTGTCAGATAACAACATACATACATACATACATGTATACATATAAACATCAATATAAAACAATCATGATCCCTGATGACCCTGTCAGATAACAACATACATACATACATATATTCATATAAACATTAGCATAAAGTAATCGTGATCACCACATAATTACTAGATATCATAAGGCCAAGGTTAAGAGAACTTCTTTTATTCATGCACAATATTAAGAACAACAGTTCCCAACATAGCCAAGGCATCTAAAACTTCAAATCCATTTACTTTACCCCTTCTGTTACCCATCTCATGATTTCCCTATCACTGCCCATTTACATCAATGGACCCAACCAATTGAATTAACTGTCATACACTTGCCTTGATCTTCTCTTATACATGCACTAAGCTTCATCCATGCCTTACATTACCTATTGGGTACCACACAACTCTCCCCGAAATCCGTTAAATTTCCTCTTTTCCCTACCAATTCCTAAGACCCTTAAATATAAAAGGAAAGAACAAGAAACAAACAAGAAGCAAACCATGAAAACCAATAACAATACAACATCACAAACAAAGTGGTAAGGCCTTGCACCAGACATAAAAAATATGCAATCAAGTGCAACTAAACCTCAAATACCAAAAGTACAAAACTAGCAACAGACACCATGACTCAATCCTCATGGTTCCTGTTAGCCTCTTGCTACAGTAGATTACTCATATTTCATGATTGACATTTTTACAGGCCAAATATGTCATACTTTGCATGCTGCAATGCTCCATATTTGCTAAATAGTCACCAAGGAGAGAATGCTACTCAAAGTTCATCTAACTTCTTTCCAATTTTGAAGAGTCATTCCAGTTTTGTAGAATTTTCAGCTAAAGGGAGCTCCAAACAGCTTAATCTTGGTCTCCCTAGGTTTCAATTTCCTATTTTGGAATATAGAGAATGAAAATCTGTCCAAACAGCTTAATCTTGGCAGATTCTTAGATAGGTAGAGAAACAAAGGAGCCCAACTGCTTAATTTGGGCCCTTGGAAGAAATAAGGGTAGTTTGTAGATAGGAAGGCATAAAAGGAAAAAATTGAAATGTTGGGTCTGCAAGTCTAAATGCACCCAAACCAAAAGAAGAAAAAATGTTAGGTAAGTAGGCTGGGTAAGTAGTTTTGAGGTTGCAGAATCTTGATTTCTGTTCATTTCCATGTTTTTAAAGTATCATCTCTACTCAAGTCACAGTCATCAGGCAATTTCATATGGAGGAGCTCAAATCATACATAACTAACTTCCCTTTCTTCCTCTTCCCTAAATCATTGAGTAATTTCCCCAAAATGAGGTCAAGATCTGCTTGATATCTCTTAGTTTCATCATTTTCCATGTCATTAACCTTGGTGAAGATCTGCTTCACTCAAGGAGGGTCCATACTTTCTCTATAAGGTTCTATCTCCCTTTTGAAGCCTAAGATCTCTTAAACTTAGCGCTTTCTTGGCATCTCCATACTAACTACTGACCTTATTATTTAACTCCCTATATTTTCCCCATCCCGCTACTAAAACTATGTAAATAATCCCCTTGTGTAAATATCCCCTCCGCCTGGTTGAAATATAACCACAAGTACTTCTCTCGAAATTACTAAGTAACCTGAACTTTAGTAAGAACCCTCCTCTTGCATAAATTTCCATTCCCAGGTGTTTGGACCCCTTCCAAAACACAAAGAAAACCCTTTCCAAACGCAAACTCCCCCCCCCCTGCACATTTTTCTTTGGAAATTATTAATGTTTGTTTAATAAATTTCCAACGCGCCAAAACACATTTAACCCATTTCCTAAAGTTCAAAACCCACAGCGCCGCGAAAAATTAAACCTTTAACGCGCGTGCTCTTTTATTAAACTCTGCACATCTCCCTTTCCCGTCAACCGTTGGATCGCCCCCCCATATCCGACAACCCTTGTTCACATCAAGCGCCCTATTGTGGTGGTAGGTTACCACCCGATGTCTGAAGGTTTTACCGTCGAACACCGGGACAGGTGGCAGCCTCCCATTGCATTGGGCCGCCCCTGACAGAAACCACCTCCGTACCAAAGGCGGTCCAATGCACAGGCCAAAACCACCCTCCCCTCATGTAACAGGAGCGCCACCTCACCCTGCTACGTCGCCTCCACATCACCTCACACTGCCTGCGCCCAACCCACGTCACCCTGCCACGTGTCTCTGCCACGTCACCCCATCGTACTACCACATCACCTTGATGATGTCAGCATGCTGATGTCATATCCGTACCAGAGGACCCCACTGCTGACGTCATCCGCCGTATAACTAACGTCAGCAGCCAAAAAACGAAAATTTGCGCAAGCGCGAAAGTCGAGCTTCGGAGCTCCGGAATGAGAAACGGAGGCAGTTTTCGATGCGCGATTAGCGCGAAGCGCTAATTGTGCATCGCTACAGGAAATGGGCCATATTAGGGAATATTTGGGGAATCTTTTGATTCCTTGGCCCTTTTTGCACCGAAATTCCCTGATTTTTTCAAATTAAATTAATTTGAAGACAGAGAGAGACCAGGAACAGAGATTAAAGAGTATCAGATCAAATATGCAGACAAAAAGAAAATCAAAGAGTATCAGGAAGCGGCGAAGACCATCAATGTAGCGGCAAAGTGTATCAGAGGAAATTTTCTTAGGGCTCGAGGCAAATCCAACATTAAAACGAAAGCTCTGAAAGTCAAGAAGCAATTGAAGATGCATTGAAGGCTCACCAGCTCAAATGATTCCACATTAAACTCACAGAAGATTAGTGGACCAGAACTCAATGCACAGTTATGACAGAACCACTGCACCAAGTCACACAGGACACCTCATCAACTCAACTTGATTCAGTTGCCTCTGGCGCAGCCCAAAGGACTTACTTGCATTTAATTCCAGCAACAATTAGGTTTTTTAGAAAAAGCTTTTTCCTGCAGACCTGTTTAGGTCAGTTGTAATAAATGACTTCAGATATTTTGCTTATATATACCGCCCTGAAAAATGGAGTAAGGGTTGGTTGGTCGATTATTTTCTTGATCTTTGGTATTTCGATATTTTCCTCAAGTAGAGACTCGCACTGTAACTGTCATACTTTCTATAATCAAAGACTACTGAAAGCATGGATTCTGAAATTGTCTGTTGTGTTTAATTGGCCGAGGAGTGATTGTGGAATTTTTGTGCTTCTACATGGTTCAATAAGTTTTTCTTAACTCTATTAGTTTTTCATGTTTGTTTTATCATCATTCCACCATCTAAATTGCAGATAAGAAGAATAGCTTAGGATTTGCTTAACTGCACCTTAGGCTTAATTTCTGCGATTGTTCATGTTTTCATCAGAAATAGTTATGAACATGCATACTTAAATGATCTTGTTTACGCTATTTCTTTCACTTATGAATGATAATTTAGGAATTCTTAACTGCTCCTAGATAACCATTCTTTCACTTCTCCTCCCTGTCAGTTTTGATGAAAGATTCTTAATTGCCTTTCATCCCTAACCATCATTCCATCCTTTTAGCAAATTGATAATTATTTCATGTGTGGCTATCCTACTCCACAATCCTCTTGTGACCAAGAAAAGGCAACAACAAGCCTTAATCCATGACTCCATGCCCAATGGTTTTAATCTTATCACACCTTACCTTGCCTCTCTGCTTGGAATTTTCTACCTGGCATACATCTTCCATCCAAACAAAAAATCAAAACCCCTGAACCCGACAACTAGCCTAAAATCATCACCAACAAAGTTAAATCATTAAGAGAGAGCCCTCTCTGATTGCAGGTGGGCTAGAACCTGCAATCCAAAGATTGGTTTGTGGTTACGTCGGCCGTATCCCTATAGGAGCCTAGGGACAACCTGAGTGATAACAAAGTGCATCAAAAGATTTTTCAGCTATCTCATCCCAAAAGAATGGAGTATTCTATTTCAACAACCTGGTAAAACCTTTCGTTATCTCGGCATAGTTAGGAATGAAACGACGTAAACAATTTGCTTTCCCTTGCAAACTTTAGAGTTGGCAAAGAGTCGAAGGAGGAGGTAATTTGACAATAGCTTCAACCTTCGAGGAATTGTCACGAATGCCAGCTTTCGAAGCTACAAATCCTAGTAAACGACCCGTTTCTATACAGAAAACACATTTGTGTGGATTTAGCCTAATTCGATAATGCCTACATCTCATAAATATTGCTCATAAATGAGTGAGATGATCGTCTTTACGTAATTAATGGGTAGGTAAATCATCGAGACAAGGCTACACAATGTGCTTGATGTCACGTAATGTGTAAGACATAGCCCTTTGAAAAGTTGCCTCGACATTCTTCAATCCAAAAGGTAATTTGCAATAAGAAAATGTCCTCCATGGACAAATGAAATCCGTTTTAGGTTGATCAGTAGGGAGTATGTTGATTTGATTGTAACCAGAAAAACCATCCATAAAGGAGAAAATTTCACTGCTGACATAATCATCAATAATTTGATCGATATAGGGGGTTGGATAATTGTCTTTATGAGAAGCTCAATTAATATCCCTATAATCGATACATATTCTTATCGTTCCTTGATTTTTGTTAACAGAAACAATATTCGATACCCAATTCGTTAATGGAATTGGATAAATGAAACCTACTCGAAGTAATTTCTCAAATTCAGCTTTAATAGCAGCAGCTTTTCGCGGATGTATCTGACGCAAACAATGCCGGACAAGTTTAGCATCCAGGTAAGTTTTAATTTCATGGACAACAATTGATGGATCAATTCCTGGTGTTTCTTCATATGAACAAGCAAGCACGTAATGAAATTCTTGAAATAGGGCTTTATAAGTTTGGATTTCATCATCCGTATAGGAAGCACCTATATGAATGTTTTCAATAATTCCGGGTTTAACTGAAATGTCAATAGGAACCGTTCAAGATATATTTCCCAAGTTCAACTCAGAATTAGGATGTTGCAATGGATTCTGTGGTTCTTTGACATAGTTAGCTGTAAAAATAGATGAAAAATCATTTTCAAAATGATCAAGCTCAGGTAAAAACGAAGATTGATGATGAAGATCTTCCCATGGTAAATCATCAACAGACAGAAGTTCAAGAATCTGCTCATCAGTATGAACAGGATCAGAAAATGTTGTTGAAGTTGAGGTTGATATCAAAAGTGATTCCCCATGGACCACATTCATTTGATCAGATTTAGTTGAACAAGAGTCAGAAAACGACTGTACAGCCTGATATGCAATTTCAAAGGGACTTAAAGGCATCACGTTACCAAATGAATCCACCTTAGATTCAGAAGTAACGATCCAAGGATCATCAAAAGAAATAGTGTTCGATGAAATCGTATGAATAGTTGCAATAGAAGGTGATACGTTAGGAGGAGGAAAAGAAAAAGTTCCTAGTAAACCAGAATCTTTAGCCAGAAAGGGATAGTTATTTTACCGACATGTTGAATATTATCAGAAGAGGCTGGGTCGGATGAAAAATAAGTCAACTGGTCTATCGTAACGATCTTTCCATTATGAGGAAACTTGATAAGTTGAAAGACCGATAAAACAATAACAGTCATAGCATAAGACCAACTACGACCCAAGAGATGGTTGTAATCTAGAGGGGCATCAACCACTTCCACATCTAGATTTACAGTTTTGCCTTCAACCCCTATAGGTAAATCCTGTAAAATTCCAAAAGGATGAAACCCTCAGCCATCAAAAGGCTTTAGAATCATCGGGGACTAATTGAGTGTAAGAGAACCAAGCGATCTCCAACATTGAATCGACATAATACACGTAGAAGCTCCCTCATCAATCATAGTCTGAAAGCAAGGTCTGTTTTTGACTAACACTAGAATTTGGAAAGCCATTTGAAGAGGTAGCCGAGGTGTACTATTCTCTAAATTGAAGATTATTAGGTTCGAATCCTGAATATCAACAACTCCTATATCAAACAATAGTAATTTACATTGTGCTGGGCATGATTGCAGCACCTCCAAAGCCGACATTACCGAAGGGGAAATAGCTAAGTCTTAAACAATGTTATAATTCTGAGCAGCTCTCGCATGTGGATTGAAAGTTGACTTTCGAAGTATACCTTTAGCAGGCAGTTTGATTACTAAGTCTAGGTTAGGTCTCTCGATCTGTAGCGGATCGGAACCAGAAGGAGTTGAAGTTGATGGGTTTGAATTAGAAGATTCTGCTTCCTTACCACCAGTAGGATTTTTACTACCATAATCTTGTGATCGCATTGCAATCCTGACATGGGACATCATCGTAATGGGTTCTTCTGAGGCATTTGAGGAAGAACCGATCATCTTACTATCTTGACTAGGAAAAGGATCCTTCAAAAGAGCAGGCGTTTGAGAACCTTTGATGATTTTTGAAACCTCAGCTCGATGTTGGCAGTCTCTTGTAAAATGCTCCTCGTCACAAAAGAGACAAGGATAACGAGGTTTACGTTTCTCATTAGTAGATTCATTTTTATCTGATTTCTCTTTCGAGTTTTTTTTATTTTTCTTCTTCCCCTTCTTTTTACCGCCGGATTTTGATTTGGCCGTAGATGACTCTATGACATGGATATCGGCAGGAATTTCAGCAGAAGAGTCTCCTGTCAGGGAATCTAGTAAATTTATAATAGGAGAAGAATTATTTGAAGATTTCTTCTTACTTTTTGTGCTAAATTAACCAATCATACCATCAGCGGCATGAGACCTTGAAGGAGTTGCAGTTATTTGATTGTGTTTCGGAAGGTCGGGAATTTTTTCATGTAAAGTACCTGACTGTGTATAGACGAGGTCAAGGTAGTGAGCTTGAGAAATTACTTGATCTTCATTAACAACTCTTGCCTTAGGTACATCCTCAGTGATTTTAGGTAATAATTATGTAACAAACCATTCTGCTAAAATTTGATCCGGAATAAAAACTTTCACTAAACGTCGTCTACGTCGCCATTCATGAATATGATATGAAATATATGTGGATGTTGACTGTTTTAATGATGTTAATAATTCCGTGCCATTGTCATATTTGATAGGCAATTGAAAATGAGTTAAGAAGGAAGTGGCTAACTGACTAAAATTATAAAAAGAGTCTCGTGGTAACTCAATGTACCATTTGGAAGCAAGACCAATCAGAGTGCGTTGAAAAAGACCTAAGTGAATTGAATCATTGATAATGAAATTAGATGCACACCAGAGGTGATAAGTCATCACATGATTTGACGGATCTTCTCCTAACTTACCCTCAAAATTCAGGATATCACTGAGCAACTTATTAGGCATTGGCAACCAATACGGAAGATAGTAAATTGGATCGTTCGCAAGGCGCGACAAATCAGGTAAATCCAAAGTTGCAATAAAAGGTAATTGACAGTTAGGGTCTCAAAAACCTTGGGTCACGAGACCAGTCCCAGGAGGAGGATATCTAAGATAACCTGGAATTGGATTTGCATTAGGAATATTATATCCTCCCGGAAAACCAAGATTAACCAGACGAAAATGGGGTTGTTGAGGTTGTTGATAAGTATATCCAGGGTACAGTTGATATTGATAAAATAGGTTTTTCACAGTATGACCGAATTGGTACTGTCCCTGGTATGGTTGATAAGTGAATTGCAGTTGACTTGTGATAACCGTACTTAGACCAGGTTATCTTACAGGGATCTGAACTGAAGTCTGAACTATAAGTCCTGACTGTGGTAAAGAGGCTTGAGGTGATGATGCAGGAACAGTAGAAACTAGATTTGTCGATACTCCAGAAGTAGGTGGGGTAGTTTGAATAGAAGCTGCAGTAGTTGCAGTAGCAGTTTGAGGCAAAGTTTGAGGTGAACTAGGCCCAGACTGATGAACTACACCAGGTGCAGAAATTTGAATAATAGGCTGGACAGGTTGCTGGGTTGGACCAGAAACCAAAGGTTGTCTAGTTTGACTTGATAACTGCACATTAGGTTGCAAAATCTATTTAGTTTGAGATGGATCCCACACCATGTTCATTCCGGGGTATGGACCCATAAAAGTTTGAGCATATTGAGGACCATAACCAAGTTGAGCATAGGGCTAATAATTGAGAGGTACATTTCTAGCTCCTTGTACAAATGGTTGACTAGAAGGTGGTTGGAAACCTTAAGTTGGGTATTGACCTTGAGGTTTATAACCTTGAGGTACATACTGAAACTGGGGTTGACCTTGAGGCATATATTGATACTGGGGTTGACGTTGAGGTATGTACTGAGTCTGGGGTTGACCTTGAGATATGTACTATCCTTGAGGTTTCCCCCCAGGCGGTAACTGAATACCTTGAGTTTGCCCCCCAGGCGGTAATTGAGTACCTTGAGGTTGCCCCCCAGGTACTAACTGATTGCCTTGAGGTTTCCCTCTAGGCGGTAACTGCCTATCTTGAGGTTGCAGATTTGGAATAGTACCAAACATCATAAGAATTTCTTCTATGCTCAACGATTGAGTTTTTTTATTACCAGCTGATATCCCATGTTCAATTGGTTGAGGAGATGCTCTCGAAAAAGTACCAGTGAGTGACTGATACCTAGAAGGAATAGAAGGACTACCATATAAAAATGTTTCCAGTGTTTGGGAAAACATGGATGACCGTTTCGACATATTCAAAGGAGGATAATAACTTCTGGATGTAGGATGAAAAGGAATTCAAGGTAGTGAGAAACTAAGACCCGAGTTTTCTAAAAGGTTTGTCAATGATACGTACCAAGTGTCACTCCTAAAAGGACTGTAGAAAATTGATGCACGCTCTCTAAGTTCTAAAGTCAGTTGATTTTCAGGGAGAGTTGTATCTTCATCTGGACTAACAAGTTCTTCAATAGAAATGAGTCCAGAAGGAAGATTTTGGGTAATGATACTTCCTACCCTAGGTGAACCAAGACCACTAGAAGTTGGAGAAGCAAATCCTGAAGATGGAGTAGCAGCAGGTTCGGTTTTAGGATCAGAGATATTAGGTTCTTCAATTAATTCACAAGTAGGAGAAATACTACCAGTAACTCTGGCTTCTAGTGACCCAACTCTACTGTCACTAGGTGATATAAGAGCTCGTATCCCTTCAAGCTGGCTTGGTGTATATACAAGAGGTTGCCCCCGAAGTCTACGAGATTGTCTCGGTAATTCAGCCACGATTAGAAATTTAATTACTTCACACGCAAACAAAGAAAATCTTAGTAAAACCACCTAGAGTCTCTAAAGAACCAAACAATTCAATCACACGCCTAAAAAATCTAAGAGTTCAAACCACACACAAACAGGAACTTTCTATACCAAAAACACTAGTTGGTGATGAAATCCAACATCGTAGAATTCAATACAGAAAGGGCAGTTGGAACAGTTACCCCGACAACCTGCTTAATGAAATAGACTAGCACAAGTTTCTTCACAAAAATGTCTCGAGTGAAGAGAACCCCCCAGAGAGTCCAAGTGAGTCTAGTCGATGTCTACTCCAGGTACAGTGAGACGCATCCTTTACCGTCACCTTAGGAAAGAATCTTAATTTTATGGACACTAAGGTTACCAACAGTAACAAATACAACTGGGGGAATTATATATGATCTGATCTATGCACAAGGGTAGAGTAAAAAAGCTCAATCCCCTTGAAGGCTCCTCGACATGATCAATCTGAGGTTTACCAACAAGTGACCCTAGGCTCCTTGACAATGGTTAATCCGAGGTTTACCGTTTATAATACGCGCAAATCTTCTATCTTTCCCAATGAGACAAACTTGATTGTCTCAAAGGTTCGGACATGATCTCGTCATTGACTCCTTTGAGAGGAGCTTCCCAGATTATATCAATTACAATGGGATTTATTTCCTACTACAAGCTATAGCTACTTGTTTGTTTTAACTCTCTTGGAGAGTTAATTACTCCCTACTCCAAAATACTAGCCTAAGCTATATTGGTGATAAGAGCCCTAGAAATAAAAATATTGCTAGATAAATTTTAATTAACTGTTACTTTTATGGGTTGTTTCTTAATTCAATAGGTATGGAGATCAAACTTTGATGGTGTGAAGACTCGACTCCAAAAACACTAAAAAATGCACCTAAGATGATAAACAATTTGTTTTTCCTTCAATGAATTTCTATCTAAAAGAAAGAGTTTGAGAATGCAATTCTTTGAAAAACAAATATTTCCTTCAATATGTAAATGAAAAGAAAATCTTTATTTTTTTTTATTTTTCAAATAAACTCAAAACGAGACTACTAATTATGCTCACAAAAAATCCCTTTTCTTTTCAACACTCAAAACTACAAAAAACTAATCTTGAGATTTAAAAACTTCTAAAAACCTAATTGATAAAAGCTTCAAATATTTTTTAGGATGTTTTACTTAGTTATTCAGTAAACTAAGGATTAATTCTTTCAGAATAACAAATCAATAAAAAAACATCCAGCTATGTTTTCTTTAATAAAAATGAAATTCAAAACTTGTGACCAAGTTCGTTCAAAGATTCACAAAGAGAAAACGAAATATATTTCTCACCAAGGGAAGATTTCACAAACTAGCCAGACTCATCAAGAAGACAAAAAGACACTAGGGTGATCTAAGGTTTCTTATGCTTCTAATCTTTGAGTCACTACAGAGACCAAGTGAAAACCAATCCAGGCATGCAAAACTTCTAGAAAATCATCTAAAACAAAATTACCAATGGAACTTTCTCACAAGAGGTTTTTGACAGAACATATGCAGATCTGGGTAGAGAATAAAAGTCATATAAAACCTAAACTTAACTGCAAGAAAACATTTTAGGTTTTTCAAAAATTTTGACAGGGTCGACAGGCTTCCAGAAGAATCAGATGCAGTACCACTCTGTGCACTAAAGGAACAGTGTGGAGATGTCCGCACTGTCTTGTAAAAAGAAAGTGAGGTCCTCTTGAAAATTTTGAAAAAACAAAAAAATAATCCAGATCCTAAAAACTACCCAATCCCACACACATGAAGCAAAAACCAAAAACAAGAACAAGTTTCTCAAGTCAAAGACAAAGGAAATTCAGTTCTCCAGTTGAGTTGCCAATTTGTTGGCCAGATAAATCGACCTTGTGGACAAGGCTGATCTCCCTAGTATCAAAGGATATCTAGCAACAAGCAGGACAAGCAAATCTACCTTTCTCTAAACATATTTCAATTCATTAATAAAAACTATAGAGGTGTTTAGACCCTACCTTAAGTCCAACGCTAGTTTGTGGCAGCCATGCTTCAACCATCTGAAAGAGTTTCCTTTAGAGAACCTGCAGTCACAAACAAGCACACATCAAATAACACCTACATAGCTAATATAATAAATCATATTCATTATGGTGATTAAGGAATCCATAAAATAAACCATAAAACATAGCTTATTGAGAAAAATAAACTTGATTGTATTAACTTTGAAATAGAAGAACTTTACAACCTTTAGTGCCTTGATGCTATACAAGCTCTTTCTAGGGTCCAAAACAAGAATCTCCTCTACTTTGACAAGCCTCACACTCTTCCAAATGAGATCAAAGAGGTATGTAACCTCTCCTCACAAAAGCTCAATTAGGAAGACTAAGTTCTAGCAGCATTTCACCTCAAAAATATTCAGGTTTCAACCTCCTCAGTAACCAGCCCAATGCTTCATTTTATAGTGCAAAGGAAGGAGGTTACAGGTCCACCTATGAAGGGATAGAGTCCTCCTTCAAAGGGATAAGCTCCTCACATCAA
>APFE030930696.1:0-28822 GCA_000404065.3 Pinus taeda
TCACCCTTGTTAAAGAAGGATCATGATGATAATTTTTCCGATTAGGAAGCTTTCTAATACAATTACAGTATGATAAAATCCCATATTAAAGAAGAGGGGCAGATTGATGAAGGCTTAAGATGGAGCTATAGTATCCCTAGATGTCTCTAATATTTTAACTCTGATGATATGTTATATCTCCTAAGATGCATATGACTGTGGCTCATAAACCTAAGAATACTAACAAGAACACTAGCATATTGTAGATATCTCAATATTTAGAACAAGTCATGACCTTGGGTGTAGCCATTATCAGATAATAATCCTCTCATTAAGTCAAAGTTGATTTTTTAGAAAGGTCAAATTCATATGCTCTACTTCCAAATCATAGACAATTTATGGATCTTGCTATTTTGGTATATATCTTGCTACAATTTATGACTGCCTATTGCAATGTTGAGAACATTGGCATCGAGATAAAATAAGAAAGGGTTCAAAAACCCAAAAAATTGGGAAAATATCGACAAAAATTGGCAAACATTGGCAAAATCAAGATACCATCAAAATACTAGTAAAAAATGGCAAACATTGGCTAGGCAAAAAAATTGTGATTTCAAGATAAAATCTAGATGTTATCGATATGTTTGCAACACTGGTTTGTTGTACTATACCAGGAATTTGAACTTCAGTATGAAGAAAAGGCATAAGCCCAAATCTTGGAAGAAAGGTTTGAAGTCTCCCTAATTTCTTACCTCAATAATATAGGACCGTGATAGGATCCCGTCATTGATTACTAATGTTTATATCTAAGGATGAAGGTTTTTTTTTTTAAAGTTGCCTCCGAAATTTAAAGAAAATGAATAAGAGACTAATTATTACATATTGAAGAGTTGTCTGTTGGATCTTCCCAGTAGTATGACAAAGAGCACTGCCAAAATCATGGCTTGATTGAGTGCATTAATAAACTATCTACAAAGTGGACGGATCTAATGATGAGCAGGCTACCAGATAAATGCTTTGCACTCTGAAAATACAAGTTTATGTTGTGGTCTTCTTGAGTAAAAGGGAGTAAAATCAGTCAAATATTTTCTTCATCAAGATATACAAGAAGTAGAGGATTGCTAAGTGTTGCCTACTATATATACATCTATATGGTGCTGGATGGAGTTATGAGGCTCCCAGTGATCTAGTCTTGACATTTAAAAAGAAGCTTGGCACTATTCCCTATATGAAGGGATCCTTGGTCAAGATTGAACAATTAAGCTCTAGGAACTTCTAGGGCCTTGTTGTACTTATTTAGCTATAAGCAACCATAGGGTGAGTGGTTCACCTTCCCCTATTGTTAATGACATATGCATAGGATGAGTGGTTCACCTTCGCCTATGGCATATGAGTAGGATGAGCGCTTCTCCTTCTCCCGTGGATACCCCAGTTAGAGATGCTTATAGGCATCTATTGACATGTCAGTGGGACGTGGTTCATCCTTTCCCCACATGTAGGATGTTTATTCCCTATGATCTATGGTTGACATGTCAATGGGATGTGGTTCATCCTTTCCCCACGTTTAGGATCCTTCCTACTATTCTTGATTTGCATGCATGTAGGACGTGTTTCATCCTTTCCCTACTCTCGGTGTTTTTCATGCCTGTAGGATGTGGTTCATCCTTACTCTACATATGACTATGACATGTATTTCTAGGATGTGGTTTCTCCTTTCCCTATGAGTGGTTGTGAGAAGGATGTGACATCTTCTTTCCCTGCTGATGTTCTTACATCATCCTACCCATGTAGTCTAGGACACATGGGAAGTACCTCTCATTTGGCTAATGAGTTGGAAAAGGTGGTTAGGGACCATAGCACTACTGATGGAAGCATCATGTATTGTCGTACTCCCTATGAATAGGATGCATGGTGTTCAACAACTTGATCTAGGATCAAGGACTAACTTTTGTCAATGGAGAGTGGTAAGGTCTTGTGACTCACTCTCGAACACTTCTTCTTCATTATTACTTCATGGTTCAGCAGAAAAGAGTAGAACAGAACAATGATGATGACAGATGGATTGGCAGGGTTGAGAGGGAGTGTTAAAATTGGAAACTAGGGCCAAATTACACTTTGGAAAACTCAGTTGATGGAGATAATCATTCAATTGAATTCCTCTTTTCGAGAGGACAAAAATCAACCTAAAGATCATCGAATTTGGTTAAGAGAAAGTGTGATTTTGAATTTTGGTTTCTCCAATATAAAATTATCAAGGTCGGCCTCTCCTATATGTTGGCTCACCTAGTCCAATGGTCACTTCTCTTCAACACCATCAAATTGTATATAAGGAGGTGCCTTTCAACCTCATTTGACTCAATGAAAAGGGCTTTAATATATCTATGAGATAACCACATCTTGAAGGATCTAGGAGGAAATGTATTGGGTACGTTTTTTGTGTGTTTTTCTTTCTATAGTTTCAATCTTGAAGTTGAATGGTAGTCGTGGGTGAGGGTAGTGAAGATTGGTGAGCTTTCTCCATTGGTGAAGTATGAATCTCCTTGTAATCATTTTAGGAAGGCCACAAGATGTGTGAGTCTTGGATAGAGGAGCTAAAGGGTTGTTCTATGAAGCAAAACAGACTGCATATCCTAATCTCAAGTACAATACACATGGAACCTTGTTGAGGTTTTTTTGCACTTAGAACCTTAGCCAAATAAGGTCAGATTTTCTTGAAGGAAGGACCGCAACATTTGTCTCTAGATTTGGGCTATTTAGGCAATATATCCTCAAGCACTAACTGCAGATCTTCGACCACAGAACTTGTCAACTCTTTCACTAGGCTTCACTACTCAAATTATGGGAGTGTCTTTGCCTCTTCATAATTAGCAAAGGAAGCCACTTTAAGTGAATCAAGTCTGAGCTATTTTGGAACCTGTTTATTTGCTGCTTTAAATTCTATTGTCTACTGGTTAGGGTAGAACTTGTCTACTATTATTTGAAGACAAAATTACAAACTTGTCTGGGTAGTATATTTGGAGTATGGTCAGTGGTTCTAGTCATCATCTTGGCAAGTCATCCTTGACATTGATTGTCTCTCCTTCTCTCTCTCTGTTGAACATTTGATGATTAATAATAATAGGAAGATTGATCAAGGGTTTCCCCCATCTTGGGCTTTTTCCCTGGCTTGAGCCAATTTATTGTGTCTTGTTGTCTTAGCTTGTCTTCGCTATTTATTATACATGTTCTTATCTCAGTTACTATCATCATCATGATGTTTCACATGATTTCTAATGAGCTAATAATTGGGCTAATGAGATATTGAAGCTTTTTTCTTTAGCAAAGGGCATGTGATCCTAAATTTAACAATAAGTGACAATGTCGAAATTACGGCTGGTCTCCAGTATGAGGATAGGTTAGAGGGGTTGTCCAACTATAGTCCATGGAAGGAAAGGATCAAGTTGGTCTTGCAGGTCAACAAGATTTAGGAGTTTGTCGAGAAAGCCATCAAGAAGCCAACTAACCTAGAGGAATTGGAAGTGTCTAGGAAAAAAACTGCACATGAGATGTGGATGGCTCTTCAAAATTTGTTCTAGATTAATAATGAGAACTAAGTACTAGTATTGGAGGATAAGTTGAAGTCCACCAAGGTGATATAGGGTGAAGGAGTGAATTCATATATGACAAGATTGTCTAAGGTCAAAGATGAGTTTGTTGTCATCGGTGTGACTATTTCAGATTTTGATATGGTGAGGATGACTTTGAAAGGGTTCACAAAAGAACCGAAGCCCTTCATCAAAGGGATTGTTTCTAGAGAGAGGTTTCTAGAGTGGAATAGGTTGTGGGATGACTTCATTCCAGAGTAGTTGCAAGACAAGGATCTTCATCGAAAGAAGAAGGCTTCAGATGATGACATGGCATTTGCAACATGCATAAAGGGTAAGCAGAAGAAGGACTTAAGTAAAGTCAAGTGTTTCAATTGTACCAAGATGGGATCATTTTTCGTCGAGATGTCCAATGAAGAAGAAGGGAGATGATGCGAAGAAGAAAGGGAAGTAAGTCATTGGTGTTGCCACTTTTGCTAAGATAGATGCTCTCACCAGGAGATTGGAGGAGGACAACTTTGTTGTGATCTCTCATTTCTGGTAGGGTACTATCGATCAGGATTGATGGTATGTGGACAATGGTGCTTCGAAACATATGACAGGGTCACAAGAGGTTTTTGAGACTCTAGTAGAATGGGACTCGAAGTTTCATAGGGTGTTGGGTGACAAGAGTCAAAAGGAGATCCAAGGATCGGGAGTTGTGCCATGTAGGATGGATATAGGATGGGTGATGCGAGTCTAGGGTGTATTGTTTGTACTAGGACTCACATATAGAGTCTCTAGCTCTGCAGGTATTATGCTGGAGTTAGTGAGCATGGTCTATACAGGCTGATGGGCAAGCCTATGGATCATGGGAAGAAGAAGCAAGTGGGGCTGGTGCAAGTGTAGGCTTAAGAGGTACAGGTAGAAGTTCTAGAGAAGAAGGTCCAAGTTCCAAAGGTTCAGAGGGATTCAAGTTCTAGTGGAAGGTTGCAAATTCAGAGGGAGACTTTGTAGCCAAAGAAGAGCATGCAGTCAGTGGGGAGCAAGGGTGCTTCCACATCTACAAAGAAGAAATCATGGAGGGATTGGAAAATGATACAGGAGAAGAACAAGAAGCAGGATGCTTCCAGTGACAATAGGTGTAATTCATGCTACAACGATTGTTGTAGTGATGAGTGCCAAAATTTGGGCGAGTCTTATGAGTAGTGATGAAGATGATGAGTTACTTCCTAGTCTTGGAAGTACCTTCCTTGCTAAGAGGGAGTGTTGATTTTTGAGTAGATTATGAGGCACTCCACGCCCTAGGGTTTAGGGTTTAGAGGGGGGAGCACCAAAAGAGTCACTTATGGGATTAGATTGTCCATAAGTGATAAGAGTCAGTGATATTCTCTATAATTGGATTATCGGGAAGGCATCTAGAGATTGTATTAAAAAATTTACAGCTTAATAATAAAAACCCTCAGAGTTGTTGCAAATGGGTAAAATCGTTGAGGAGTCCACCTCTTGGATCAATACCTTACTACAGGAGCCCAAATCAGTAGTAACAGGATGGACTAGTGTTAGTTGGTGTAGAGGAGTTTCGAAGTGATAGTTGCAATGGCTAGGAGCATCGGAGACTGAGAAGGGTAGAGCAGAGTTGGTAGTAGTGCAATTGGCACAGAGCAGAGTCAGCAATAGCATAGAGGCTTCATAGGGTCACTGCAGAGACTAGTAGTAGTCAGACTCAAGTAACGAGATGCATCATATTGAATATAGTTAGTTGAGTACTTGGGATGCTTTTACATTGTGGATGTAGTAGCAACAATAGTTCGAGAAGGATGCATTGTTGGAAGTGATAGGGCCAACAACAACACATATGTAGAATTTCAGAGGGAGTTGCAGTATGAATGCAGTGTTGGTAGCGGCAAGGTCAACAACAGTACAGATGTAGAATTTGCACAGTAGTTGGTGGACAAATTGTTACACATCAGCAACGCAGAAGGAGATGTTATGGAATAGGGTGATGCTCCAGCAGGGTGCATTGCTAGAGCACATTCCTTGCTATGAGGGAGTATTGATTTTTGGTAGCTTCGAATGTGCTCTAAGTCTCAAAATTTGCAAGGAGGGGCTTGTTTATGGGTGGATTATCCTCAAAAAGTGCTGTCACAGGCTTGTGGGACCATTCTAAAGCATGATGCAGTGATTAGAAGGAGGGTCAAGGTCTGTATGAGGGCTAGAACAACCCAAAATTGCAACATACTAGCACAAACTCTGAAGAATGGACTACCATAGGTGTACAGAGCAAGTATGGGAAGAAAACAAGGGTTGGAAGTGACTGTGGTCTTGCCCTTGTTGAAGAAAGGGATAACTAGCTTCGGCTTTCATAATGACTTATAATTATGATTTCATGAAAAGAAGAAACAAATGTTTTTGTGTATTCCTTGCATCATGGGTTTCATGAGAAAGAAGTGTTTTTCATAGGTCAAAGACTTCTTAATGTCTTTAGGTTTTTTTGTCTTGTTATGAATATAATTAAGAATTCATGAAGTCATGTTACACATGTCAAAGTTACACTCCAAGGCATTGTCAGTGTCTCTCTTGTAGTTAGCTAAAAGAAGGACAATATTCTCCTTACGATAATGTAAGCCTATCTCCAGGATCTCATGTCCGCCTAAATGGCAAGCATAAGTCACTATATATATATAAAGTAACCTCACCTCATAATCATTGAGCAATTCGGACATCTCTAATCTAAAACAATATGAATCTTAGACTGAAGAAGATAAGGGTATTACAGTGAAGAAGGAAGGTGTACAGGTGCGTAAATGTTTTAAGGGTTCTCGGGCTAAGTCTATCATCTAAGCGAAGGATCAAAGTTTGTTCTAAGATAGTGGCAGCTACAGTTAAGGGTTCTATCAAGCGTTGAATGGTGATAAAAGAAGACTGAAGACAGAGAGGCCATCTTGGACCAAAATAAGAGATCAGTGAAGGCCGAGGATTGTGTCTAGGGTTGCAAAAGAAAAAGAAAAGGAGACCAAGACTCTCCTAGTGACAGTGTAATAACAGTGTGAAGAAGGAATGAAGTGATACAATGTGAAGGAGGAAGACTGTGAAGAGATTTTATTTTTAGTTAAGGATCCCATTGAGAGCATTTAGGAATATTGTCATATAGTCATAAAAGTCTAAAAGAGTCATTGTCATGTAATGAAGGCATGTTACGCATTGTAAAGAGTCATACTTGTCTTTGTAAGTAAACTTCCAAGACCTTTTCACTAGCCCTCACTCAAGTCAGCTTATAATGTAAGGATGATTTGATAGAGATAATGTCAGCTTACCCTAGAGATCATATCATTCTAATGGGAATGGACAAACAAGTATATATAGCAATTCTTGGCCTCAATTGGAGGCAATAAATTCGGTGAAGCAATTCTCTCATATAAGTGCGCAAATCCTACTAGAAGAAACCTGTACATCAGCGAAGCAAGAAGGAAGGATATTGAATATTGTTATGGATTGTTTTGGGCTAGTTTACTCTCTCACGTGCGAAGGTAGCATATCCAAAGTTGTCAAGAGGAGGTAAAAGGATTGCAGTCACATTGAGGTGATCCTGTTTGGGTGGAATAATTCACTAGAAGAAGCCGAGTAGAAGTGTAACGAGTCTCTCTCTTAACGAGATTATTCAAGGAGTATAAATTATTTAGGGTTTATGTTCTAAGGTTACAAACCTACAATAAGAGGCTGAGAATCTGAAGGAAGTTTAGAAAAGGAAGAGGAAGACTAGCTTTGAAGAGGAGGTTAATGACTTGGTCTTCGAGGAATCTAGTGTCAAGGGTATTTTTCATAGTCTTGGTATTAGTCAATTGAAGGTTCCATAAGAAGAATTTCGTTTGGGTTTTCCTCTCAAAGAGTGAGAGGTTTTTGGCCCTAGTTGACTAGCCTATATATTGTGTCTCTTGTCTCTTTATTGTTTACGATTTGGTAATTGTCTTGATGAAAATAACACGATAATAACTCAAGAAAAAAGATTTCAATAATTAAAATACTATCACAAGCAATTATCATGAAACCACCTAACTAGTGGTGCCCTATATTTCTCAACATGATAGAGGCATGGATGCAAAATTTTCAAAAGAAATTATGTTCCCAAGATAGTAAGATCTAATCCTGCAATGGCTGATATGTGTCTATCACTCACATTCCCTAATACAGACTTACCAAAACAACATGCTTATCCAATGGAACCAATATTTCATGAGGGACAGAACATGACATCATTATGTACTCCCAAGTGGTAGCAAAGGATAATTTTCAAAGTTAATGGGCAATAATTATTACAGTCCTATGCAATCTTGGATGGATAGATATTGTAGTAGCTTATGTCAACAATTACATGCGTTTGAAATTTGAAGCTAATACTGATTTGCAGGCACCCAAATTCTTTTTCATCCCATCAGTGATAGAAAACTCAGCCTATGATTGCTGGAATTTTCATGTTTCATTATTTTGCATGATAACTTATCATAAGGGAAGAAAACATTATATTGATGAAGTTTTAAAGTGGTTGCATTGGATCAATGATTTCAAGTACCACCCTCATTTTGCACATGCTACAATAAGGTATGAAAGGAATAAACTCCTTTGAGTAGCAGTGTAGCATGAATAATCTCCCTTGATCACTAAATTTTATTTCATGTTGTCATAAATAGATGACTTGTCTTTTGCTTTGTAAAATACAAAATTGTGTGGTGCTTTTACTAGAAGTGAAGGCCATTCTCATATATACATGAAAAAATTCGAAGACCATCATGCACTTCCAAGAAGAGCACATCTTCTGAGTTGGAGCCTGTGTTACCCCTTATTTTGGCATAGGGTTAATACTAGTGAATTATCAAGAATTAACCAATTTGATGCTGGGAGGTTGGATATAGAAATGTCAGCTATGTTGCTTGAAGGTTCGATATAGAAATGTTAGCTATGTTGAAGGATTAGCTTGTTAAGGTCTTCTCCATGATGAATAATATGCTCACAATGGTCTTCATGATGAGTTACTGAAATTGTTCAATCAGCTGCAACATAATGGGATGACAATGGATCATTTCTCTTTTCCACTGCTTTTGCAGCGTGCGCTAGTTTAGGATGAAATTCCATATAATCATCATTAAATTTATGCTAGACTCAAATATCTTTGTGGAGAATGCTCTTGTTGACCTATATGCCAAATGTGGTAGCATAAAAGAGGTGTGCTTAGTGTTATACAAGAAACTCATAAGTCTAAAAAAAAAAATATTTATTGAGGCCCTTAGGGCAAGCATGTTGTTTTGGGTCAATATGACAAATATTTGGCCGATATGGCTAGGAAAGAAGCTAATTGTGGGGTCATGTTATGTCTATGGAGCATCAAAGAGTGCTCCATGAAAGGAACATCATCCTAGAATTCTCTCTAGTGTGAGTACAAGAAAGTTAAGAGAATTTCAAGAATGGATTCCTAAGAACCCTCATGTAGTGATTCTATCTCAAGTGTGATTTTACATTGGGAAAAAAAAACCTGGTGAATTCACTATTAACATAGTTTTGCATAGCTTTAATTGAATCTTGGTCAAACTCTTACACTCTTGCCTGGTTGCTCCACTTTCTAGGTCGAGTCTATCAACTTTTCTTTTAGTTGTTGAGATCCCATTTTCGTTTGATTTATGATGCCATCTTTCAATCGATACATTACATTCAACTTGAAACCATCAATCACAAAAACAACATCAACTATAGTCAATTTAATCCTTTATCTAATTTTCCCATGTCTGAAAGGTCAAGCCAAGAAATGCACAAAGTTTAGGGGACAAGACATTTTATTGCTTGTTTTCCACTTGTTTCATACTAAAATAAAGTTTTCATCTGAAAATAAAGATGTGTTTACAACATCCTAGATTAATGACACCAAAAGAAAAAATACACTCCATTGGTAACCTTAAAATTTCAATAGGGCAGCAAGGAATTACAGTTATGAAAAAAGGAAAAGAAAGAAGGATTGAAAACAAAGAAACAATTAAAATAGTGAGCTAATGAGAATGCTATGAAGCCTAATTGATCAACTTGGGACATCCAAGGTAAGTAAATAATAAAAATAAAATGTAGTTATCCACCTATTGAGTTTGTTTAGTAGCCTGTGGAAGCTTCTCCTCTAGCACAGAGCCTTAATCCTGCTCGTCTGATTCCACAAACATTTCCTCAAGATCTAATTTATTTTTTTTGGGACTCTTAGGAACATGGGTCCAGGAAAATCCAATGACCTTTTTGGGTCTCTGGAAATTTTAGGGATGATTGGATCGTCACAATCCATCTATGCTAGAGCATCTAGCTAGTGACCACACATGATCTCAAGACATTTGATTTCCTTGTCGTAATCAATGTTTTATTGCTCTCTTATCTGCTTCTTCACTAATCTTCAAATTGGAAAGGCACATGTCATCTTCTTTGGTGAAGGCATTATTGCCCATGCCTTCTGCTTCATCTTCCTCTGTAGAATCCTGAACATATAGCTATTTGAATGCCTAGCTATGCTTGTCTAGAAGCATTTATAAGTATTTTTAAGTGGCAAAGAGAGATGGAGCTCTTGGGGCTGGGCCATCTCCCAGGAATGTGGTAACCTTGTGCAAATTCCCTCTTCCCTCTATAGAATGAAATCACCATGATTGGAGCAACCAAAAATCCAATCCCTTGAATTCAACCAGATGCTTCAGATCATATCTGCGATGGCATGGCTGCACCTTTCTTTCACCCTTCCCTAGACACACATCTTGCAATGTGACGGAAATAAATCAGGGAAAAGGACATTTTTTATATTTGAAAGACAAATATCACAGGAAATCTTGAACTTAAATGAAATACATACGGGTTTTTCAAGGGGAATTAAATGATATGTGTAAGTTTTTGGTTAATAGGGAAGTAATTCCAATTATAAATAATTATTAATCGTATGAAAATTGTTGGGTTTCTATGTCACTAAACATTATTGGAGGGATTTTTATTGTGATATTAAAGGTGAATTATGGTGAAATTGAAATAATTTTTGTGTGGTTAGAAAGAGAAGTTAAGTAGTAACATGATGAATGATCTTTTTCAACTAAATGTTTGGTTTAGTTAGGATAAATAATTTATGGAGATTTTTTATGATATTCAATATAAGGAGTCAACATGGAAAAGGTGATAGTTTGGCTCCCGCATGCTTTAGAAAATTGATATCTCTTTCTTCATAAACATTAGAGGTTGAAAAATAACATATACTCTAGATTTAAGTTTGTTCCAACTTAGTTATATCTTGAGCCAAAAATTGTTGTTGACCTCATGGATATGATTGGCATTTGATGGCTTGCAAGGTAGTCTTGTTATGAAATAAATGGATGTACTAGGTTAGGTAGGAGGAACCATTTCAGTGGAACTTGGCCATAAAGGAGACATCTATCTTTGCATAGTTTTTTAAGAGCAAGTAAACCTAGGTCATTATGATTGTAAGGACATCACTAATTTAGAATCTAGGCTAGTGTGTAGACACTGACCAAAAAGTGATTAGTCAAACCCACAAAAGTATTATAGGTGCTTCTAGATAAGTAGGTGTTTTTGTGCTCTCATAGATGTTCCCCTAAGATTTCTAACCATCTTTGTGATCAAGGTGTTACCAGACTTCATCGGGTTTATGTGTTCCCTTTGAAGTTGTTCACAATTGGCAGATGGAAAAGCGCCCATGATTTGGGCCTGCGGGGTTCTTTTGTTGTGGAGTGGGACAATTTCACCAAATCCCTCATTGTCAGTGGTATTACACTATCTAAGGAGGATGATTCTTTTGAATGGGCCTGAAACTCCTCGTACGAGCATGTCACAACTCACCATGCCTATTGTGTTATATCAGAAAGCTACCCTTTGCAAAGGGTTAGTTGGTGGAATTAAAAATTATGGTATTGACCTATTTCCCCTAAACTAAAATGTTTTATGTGGCTTTCCTTAGAGAACCGTATTAAAAAATGGGACTACCTATTGCGGAAAAGTTTTCATGGCCCAAATGTATGTGTTCTCTGCACAAAAGTTTCAAAAATTGTCAATATTTTAATTTTTAATTGTGGCTTTTCCAAGTCCCTTTGAAATCGCGTTTTAGAAGAGTCAAATATTCATAGTAAAAAAATACTTGTTTAATTTTATTTTAGAAAATGTTGTGGAGAAGTACCCAAAACAAAAATATTTTTGGTATGATGATAGGTGAGGTCAAATCTCAAAATGGTCTCATGATTGAGACCCATGTTCAACTCTGGTACAATTATAGTTGAGACCCATGTTCAAATTCCAAACCTATACAAACATGTTTAATAACATGTTTACTATAATTAACTCAAAAGAAACAGTTGGCCCACCTTAGGAAGAGCAAATTATGTTTTTTTTTCAAACATGTAAGTTGATATATTACAGTTTAATGAATATGTTTTCCTATGATCATATATGGTTTTATACTTCATAAAAAAATCACCAAGATTTCACAATGTTTTATAACTTAGTAAAAGATTCACCAAGACTTTACAAAGTTTTATTATTCAGTGCTAAGGCATAATATAGTGCCAGGGGAGCATGCGGCCAAGATGTGCAAGGTTCCATGGTATGCCGACACGTTCTAGGAAGTGTTATAGGGTGTAGGGAAAACACAAGGGACCACTAGGTCAAATTAATGCATGGAAATTAATCAATAAGAGTTTGTGATAGTAAGTGTTAGTCAGTTCCAAGTGTGTTAAGGAGGGAGTGGAAATGTATGCTAGGTAGTGATAATGCATGCTAGAGGCTAGGGAAACATGTCAAGATGTGCCAAGTGTTAGTGTGTGCCAATGCATGCGAAAGAGTGTTAGGGAATGGTAGGGAAACACAAGGGAGCACTAGTTTCAAATGTATGTAAATGAATGAATAAGAGTTTGTGATAGGGCATATCAGCAAGTTTTATATGTGATAATGAGGCAATGACAAGGTATGTTAAGTAGTGCCAAGGAATGCTAGAGTGTCAGGGAGACATTCCCAGATGTGCTAGGTGCCAGGGTGTGTCAATGTGTTCCAGGGAGTGTTAGGGAGTGCCATCGAAACACAAGGGAGAACTAGTTCAAAATGCATGGAAATGAATGAATAAGAGTGTGTTATAGGGAGTGTTAGTGAGTTTTAGGTGTGTTAAGGAGGTAGTGACAAGGTTATATTCTAGATAGTGCCAAGGGATGCTAAAGATCCAGGGCATGTCAAGGAGTGGTAGTGTGTGTGAGCGAGTGCCAAAGCATGCTAAGGAATGCAGGGGGTGTTAACACGTGCCACATAGTGCCAAGGGATTGTTAGATGTACCAATTTTTATGGCATGTCAACATGTAAACTATGTTGCTTAGTTTTTTTATGACCACCTTTGGATCTGAGCCTTGACTCAACAACTTGTAACTTTTTAAGTGGGATAAGTTGAAATTGGACATGAGTAGCCTAAGATGAGTTATAATAAGTTCTTAGGTCAAAACAACACAATATAGTTGTAGTAACCATAAATTGGTCAAGTTGTCGTAGTCGAGGCAAGAATTGGTTGGGTTCCCAAGTCCGAAAAAAAGTAAGGGTAGTTGTGAGGACATGATATCTAAGGAGTGTTAGGGTATGCAAAGGAATGAAAAGGCATGCTAACACATGTCGAATAGTGTTAATTCATATTGAAGAGTGTTAGGGAGTGCCAAAACATCACAAGGGAGTACTATGTCAAAATGCATGGAAGTGAACAAATAAGAGTGTGTGCTATGGAGTCTCAACAAATTTTAGGTGTCTCAAGGGTAAAGTGTGTTAGGACAAGGTAAAAATAGGACTTGTAGGAGGCAAGCCTATGGTTATGATAACGGGTTGGAAAAAGCATTTTCAACCAAGACATGCTAGAGTGCCAAGGCATGTCAAGGAGTGCTAGGGTGTGCTAGGGAGTGCCAAAGCATGCCAAGGAATGCAAGGGATGATAACACGTGCCACATAGTGCCAATGGATTGTTAGATGTGTTAGGTGTTCTGGCATGTCAATATGTAAACTATATTGTTTAGGTTTTTTATGGCCACAGTTGGACGTGATCCTTGATTTGGTAAATTGTTAAGTGGGATGAGTTGAGATTGGACATGAGTAGCCTAAGATGAGTTATACGCAGTTCTCAGGTGAATAAGGCATAGTATAATTGTAGTAATAGTAACTTGGTCAAGTTGTTGTTGTCGAGGCAGGACTTGGTTGGGTTCCTAAGTCTAAAAAAAGGTAAGGTTAGTTGTGAGGGTATGATAGCTAAGGAGTGTTAGGGCATGCCAAGGGATGAAAAGGCATGCTAACACATGTTGGAGAGTGCCAATGCATGGTTAGGAGTGTTAGGGAGTGCTAGGGGAACACAATGTATAACTAGGTCAAAATGCTTGGAAATGAACAAATAAGAGTGTGTGCCAACGACTGTTAGTGAATTCTAGGCATCCCAAGGATGAAGTGTTTTAGGAGAATCTCATAACAGAACTTGCAAGAGGAAAGCTTATGGTTGTGATAAGGCATGGACAAAGTATTTTTATAGAAACAAATACTTTGGGTTGGGCACAACATTATTTTTCAATGACTTGGTTGAGTTCCCAAGTTGAAAAAAATGCTATCTACCAGGGCATGACAACTAGGGAGTGTCAAGGTGTTCCAGGGAATGCCAGGAAGCACTAACACATGCTAGACGATTCCATGGCATGTTAGGCATGCCAAGACATGCCAAGGGCTAAGGCATGCCAAGATGTTCCAAGTGTCAGGGTGTGGCGCCAATGCATTTTAGGCTGTGTTAGAGCCAAGTGCTAGGGAAACACAAGGGAGCACTAGTTTAAAATGCATGGAAATGAATGAATAAGAGTGTGATGGGAAGTGTCAACCAGTTCTAGGTGTGTTATGTGTCAAGTAGTGATAGGATGTGCTAGGGAGTGCCAAAACATGCCAAGTAATGTAGGGAATGCTAACATGTGCCACATAGTGCCAAGTGATTGTTAGATGTTCCAGGTGTTATGGAATGTCAAGATGTAAACTATGTTGTTTAGTTGTTTTATGACCTTGGTTGGATGTGAGCCTTGTCTTTGTAACTTGTTAAGTTGTATGATTTGAGATTTGACATGAGTAGCCTAATATGAGTCATAGCAAGTTCTTAGGTGAACAAGGAATAGTCTAGTTTTATTAACTGTAACTTGGTCAAGTTGTTGTAGACGAGGTAGGATTTGGTTGGGTTCCCAAGTTGCAAAAAAGGTAAGGCTAGTTGTGATGGCATGATAACTATGTACTGTCAGGGTGTGCCAAGGAATGAAAAGGTGTGCTAACAAATGCTAGACAATGTCAATGCATGTTGAGGAGTGTTGGGGAGTGTAAGGGCACCACAAGGGAGAACTGGGTCAAAATTCATGGAAATGAACAAATAAGATTGTGTGTCAGGAAGTGTTAGTAAATTCCAAGTATCCTAAGGACGAAGTGTGTTGGGATAATTTTAGAATAGGACTTGTAGGAGAAAAGCCTACAATTGCGATAAGGGGTTAGACAAAATAAATTTCATACAAAGGGAGACTTTGGGTGTGGCGCCAACACATGCTAGGGAGTGTTAGAGCCAAGTTCGAGGGAAACAAAAGGGAGTAGTAGTTTCAAATGCATGGAAATGGATGAATAAGAGTGTGACAAAGAGTGTTAGCTATAGAGTATGAGGTGTGCTAAGTGTCAAGGAGTCTTAGGGAGTGCCAAAGCATGCCAAGAAATGCAGGGGATGCTAACACATGCTACATAGTGCCAAGGGATTATTAGGCATGCCAGATGTTATGGCATGTCAAGATGTAAAATGTGTTTCTTAGTTGTTTAATTTTATGACCACGGTTGGACGTGAGACTTGTCTTCGTAACTTGTTAAGTTGGATAATTTGAAATTATACATGAGTAGCCTAAGATGAGTTATACGAAGTTCTTAGGTGAACAAGGAATAGACTAGTTATAGTAATTGTAACTTGGTAAAGTTGTTGTTATAGTTGAGGTAAGATTTTGTTGGGTTCCCATGTTGCAAAAAATGTAAGGGTAGTTGTGAGGGCATGATAGCTAAGGAGTGTGAGGGCGTGCTAAGGAATGAAAAGGAATGCTAACAAATGCCAAACATATTTCTAGTATGATGGTTTGATTTAATTTTATGGTGTTATTTTTATTGTCTGCTTTGTATAGCATTATTTTGCCTAGTTTGGAACATTATAGTCAGCAAGTTCCAAGTGTGATAAGGAGGGAGTGACAAGGTATGGTATGCATTGCTTCCAAGGCATGCTAGAGTGTTAGGGAAGCATACCAATATGTGCCAAGCACCAAGGTGCATGTTTAGCCAATTTAATGTTCTTAAATGGTAAGCATAAATTATCGACCAGGGTAGGTAAACTGATGAAGTACAAGTGCACTATATGTGCTAGAAGTTGTTTATGTCATTAAGGTGATTATGTTATTGTTATATAAATTAATGTCAAACTCTAGAATCAGTATTGAGATGATGTTATTATCTATATTAGGATGTTATTTTTAAGATTTGTTAATTGATTACTCTAAATGATATCTCTAGAGTTAGCTCTAATTGAGTTGAGCTTTTTAGAATGGTTGAATAATGACCTTAACTCTTTTCAATGAATATATTAAGTTAATATACTTTTTAACTTATTAATTGTTTTTGGATTTTTATGCTACATCTAAACAAAGCTAATTATGAAAGCATGAAATGATATAAAGGAGATCCTAATTTATCAACTTAAAAGGTGAAATGTGCTTGAGTTCAAATGCTGAGAAAGACTGTGGCTCTTATCTATTGCAACTTCATTCAATGCAAAAGTAAAGAAGAAACAAGATTACTAATTTATGAAATAACTAAACTATGAATGAAATGAAATGATTGAGTTATAATAGGTATAAAGCAAACGAGATAATTGAGTTATTCTAGATGTAAAGAAAACGCGATTATTGAGTTATGCTAGGTATAAAGCAAACGATATTACTGATACAGAGATCAATCAAGTGAACCTAGTCACTAACTCCATTGAACTGAATCCTAAAATAGGGGCCCTGCATGAGGCAGTTAGTAGCTTTAATCAACAACACATAAAATGTATGAACCAAGATCTTTGCATTAATTAGAATAGAGTTTTTACAGGATGCTTCAAAATTACATACAATGGAGAACCCTTAACATAGAGCTACCATTGTTCTTATAGAGTTTTGAATTAACAACATGAGAAATTCAAGCCTATAGGTATTTGCTACAATCCTTATCAAAACCAAATCATATTGCTTATTCGTCAATTTTCTATTGAAAAATAAAATCGATAATATCTCTTGAAACTCAAACTCTGTTCCAGCACGTTATCTTTGTGGTTGACTGACATGGTTGACCATGTTGTAGTGCGAATATCTTGATGGATTAGCTCGAGTAATTATGAAGAAATCCATGAGAGGATCTCATCCAAAAGGGATCCAAAAACCCTCTAAGTCTTCAAAATCTTTTAAATATCAAAACTATCGCATGAGGATGAACTCTTAGAAATGGCGGAAAACACTATCGGCAGCGAAAAATAGTAAGAAACAATGGAGAAACAAGTTACCAGTAGTGTTGCACAGAGCCATCGGATCTGGTCGATCAATGGTCTAGATCCGATTGGCACATTGCAATTGGCAGTGACAGGCGGAGGCTATTGGGGGAAACCATATAATAGTTGTGATCATGATTAGTTTGGTCAATGAGTACCATCGATCAAGCACGCAAATCGACGGCCCAGGTTAACGCGCAATATCACAATCAGTGATTATAGAGGAACGCCTTTCAATGGCCTGGGGCTCATGCAATATGTGATTGCAACAAGTCACATCGCAAAATCACATCGGAGCAACACCATGGAGCAGGGGCCGATATATATGTGACTTGCAATATATATATATATATATATATATATATAAATAATATATATATAATATATATTATATAGACCCGATCGAGTATAGATAACAATATATATAGACTCTCAAGTCTGCCATGGAGCCATTTGTGATATTGTTAATGTTTTTAATGTATTTTTTAATACAAAGGTAACAAACAGGATTTCGGAAGGGTCAAAGGTGGTAAGAGGTTTTAGCTGGGCTCCACCTGAGCCCATACACTAGCTACCACGTGTCCAGGCCTTGGAGAGAGAAAACCACTCTTTCCAGGTGGTTAACTCCTGTACGCATGGGCCACCTGAAATGAACCTCAGCCGTTGGATCCAAATCTCCCAAATCAATGGTGTGGATGCGATAAGCGACATAAAGGCGGACCCGATAGGAGTTATAAGGCGGAATATATAGTATTTCAAATCTGATAAATGGCATTTTTGTGAATTTCCTATTTTTTTAGTGTATTTCTATGTGAACACAGAGAATGTTGTTTCTAGGGATTTCAAAGGCCCAATGACCCATTCCGTTATAGAACAGGTGGCCACCATCACTGAAAGCATTTAGCAATGATTACTAACACTCAGAGGGGGATCTGAGCAGACAGAGGCTGGGAAGACAAAGAGCCCGAGAAGGAGAAATGAACAGACAACATCGATTAGCTTTAAGGCCATAGACTAATAGAAATGGAGGGAAGCAGTGCTGAGACAGAGAGCAAACAAAGATAGAGAATCAATGAGGAGAGTTTGTGTACTCAGAAAGACTTGGGGGATCCAAGTAAAGCCATGTTGTTTTGTATTTTTTGTGTGAGACTCAAATTGAGCTCACTTTTTTAAGAACTCTACTTTTGAAGACATAATAGAGAGGTCACCACTGAAGGCTAGACCAGGAGACGTAGCCCAGGAGTGTTGGGTGAACTCCTTATTAAATTTGCTGTGTCTATGTGTGTTTGTCTATTATGTTCTTTAATTGCTTCATTTTCTATGTATTTCACAATCTTATTGATCCATTGCACAAAGTAACATAGGAAAATCCATGCACATGAGTCTGTAATACCTTAATAATTGTCTAAGATCTCATTAACAGATAAAGTGTTATCATAGCTTTAGGTTTGCTAAGGTTAGATAAGCTTACACTAGATTGTTGAATGCTAACTAGGTCAAAGCTCAAACTAAGAGAAAGAGAGCATGTTGAGGCCAACCCAAATATTGGAAGAGTCTATCCTCAAAGGAAAATGGCAGAAGAAATTCCCTTAGAATTAGACTCTCAGTTCATGGAGAGTTTCATGACCATGAGAGCCATGGTAGAAGAGATGTATCAATAATTTAAGAAAGGTCGAGGTGAGATTCCTTCAACCTCCAAACAAGACAAAGGAAGGGAGGAACCTCTTATAGATGGCCATTAGAAGGCAAAGGGAAAAGGGAAGAGACTCCTCTATCAACACCTCCTTCTAGCCCTTTGACTAAATTAGATGTAAAATTTGATTTGCCAGTCTATGATGGAGAATTAAATGTGGAAAAGCTAGATAACTGGATTAGATAGATTGATGTATATTGTAGGGTGCAGAACATCGATTCAAAAAGGAGAAATATTTAGCTGGCCAACCTTCGCCTTGGAGGAACTTCCCTAGTGTGGTGGGAAGGTAGGACACAAGCTGATTTGAAGAAGCATGGTAAAATTCTTTCTGCCTGGAGTGAATTTGTTTCTGCCATTAAAAAAAAATTCTACCCACTAGCTCATATGTAGCAAGCAATGATGAGTTGGAAAACTCTTCACCAATTAAAGGGGCAAAGTGTACAAAGCTATACCTAGGAATTTAGAAAGAGAGCTTTAATTCTAGGCATTTCTCTAGACTCACCTGAAATTTTGCTGAAGTATAAAGGTGGTCTACATAGCTATTTGAGGCACAACATTCTCATGTTTAACCCTACTAGCATAGATGAGGTATCAGTTTAGGCTACACATCTGGAGGCTAGAGGCAAGAATGTGAACCCAAAGATTGGGGGATCATCAAAACCCACTGCAAGCAAGAACAAGGAAAAGAGGAAGCAGAAATGGAAGCAGAGGAAGGCAAATGCTGTACAGAAAGACAAACCTTCATGCACTCACTGCAAGAAGGATGGACATGATGATGAACATTGTTGGTCTTTGCATCCGAAGCTGAAACCCAAGAAGTTCAATGGCAAGAAGAAGAAGATTGTCGCTGCTATTCAGAACGATTTTGGGTCAGACTCAGGTGATGAAACAACAGTCACAGCTACAAGTATATAAGGTAAAATTTTTGAAGCATCTACTAGTAATTATACACAATCCATTGATAATGAAGAAAATAAGAGGAAAAGACATGAGCTTTTTCATATTAGAGTTATTTCCAAGCATCAAGAGATTGATACTTTATTTGATAGTAGTTCACAATTAAAATTGATTTCCGAAGCAACTGTAAAGAAGTTGGCACTACTAACCACACCTCACAAGAAGCCATATCCATTCTGTTGGGTATGTGATAAAGAAAAACTACAAGTGACTAGACAATGTAAACTTAGGTTTTCTTTTGGGTCAACTTTTTTAGATGAGGTTGAGTTAGATATAGTTCCCTTGGATATAGGTGGTATTGTTTTAGGAAGTCCTTACTTGTATGATAGAAAAGCCATTTTCTATAGAACTGAAAATAAGTATCAACTCACAAAATATGGAATAGAATATATTGTAAGAGCTCATCAGCTCAAAAATAACTACACTCTCATAAACTCAAGGCAAATGAAAAGAATTGTAAATTCATGCAAGCAATTTTTACTAATGCTTGTAAAGGGAAATACCCCTAATAAAACCAATGCATTTTAAGGCTGTGATGCTAAATAGAAAGTTGATTTAGAAAAATTTGTTTCATAATATGATATCCTATTTCAAGAACCTAAAGGTCTGCCACCCAAAAGGGAAACTGTACATGATATTTATTTGGAGCAAGATGCTCCATTGCCTAAGATCAGAATGTAGAAGTTATTCACTTTAGAGAATGCATATATCAAGGAGCAAGTATAGGAGCTACTCGAGAAAGGGTTCATAAGACCAAGCACGTCACCACGCAGATCCCAAATCGTGTTGGTGAGAAAGAAAGATGGTTCGTGGAGGATGTGCATTGATTACAGAGCACTTAATAAAATAAAAATCAAGAATAGTTATCCTCTTCCTCGCATAGATGATCTATTAGATCAGTTGAAAGAAGTTGTTTACTTTTCCAAGTTGGACTTGCGTAGTGGCTACTATCATTCCAGAGTTGCAGAACAAGGTGCATGGAACACTGCTTTCAAAAGAAAGAAAGGGTTGTATGAATGGCTAGTTATGCCTTTTGGCTTAACTAATGCTCCTGCCACTTTCATGAGACTTATGAATGATGTATTCTGACCTTTTATTGATGATTTTGTAATTGTATATTTAGATGACATTCTTGTTTTCAGTAAAACATGGGAAGAACATTTGAAACATGTAAAGTAGACTCTAGATGTTTTGAAAAGAGAAAATCTCTATGTTAAATTATCAAAATGTGAATTTGGAAAAGCTTATTTAAATTATTTGGGTCATATTGTAGGGGGTGGTGAATTGAAGATAGATACCTCTAAGGTTGAAGTCATTGTGAACTAGCCTAAACCCAAATCTGCTACAGAAGTTAGGAGCTTCCAAGGAGAAAAACAATATTGGAGAAATTTTATTGCTAACTTTTCCTTGATTGTAGCTCCCTTACATGCTTTGATAGGATTGAACAAGGTGTTTTAGTGGGGAGGCAAATAGTAGAAAGACTTTGACACCTTGAAAGAAAAAATTAGTACAACACCAGTACTAGCATTGCCAGATCTTCAAAGAACATTTGAGATTGAAACAGATGCCAATGACTATGCCATGGGAGCAGTGTTGATGCAACATGGTAAACCCATATGTTATCACTCTGAGACATTTAATTCTGCAGTAGTTAATTATCCCACATATGATAAAGAATTGTATGCATTAGTGTAGAGTGTGAAAAAGTGGAAACATTACCTATTGGGTAAGGAAACAATTATACATACAGATCATCAACCACTTCAATATTTGCACTCACAAACTAAATTATTACAATGAAGACAATATAGATGGATGGGTTTTCTACAATAGTTTCATCTTGTCTTCAGGTATAAGAAGGGCATACACAATAAAGTTTCATATATGTTATCAAGACCAATCATAAATGAATCTACTACACTTAAGCATAATTCAGTATTGCATGAAACCTACATTGAACAATATGCTCAAGATGTAGATTTTAAAGATGTATATGCAACTTTAAGTCATGGCAAACAAGTAGAAGAATTGGATTATCATGCTAAGGACCAAATCTTGTATCATTTGGGAAAGTTATGCATTCCTAAAACTGAAAGTGTTAACATAATCGAAGAAGCACATACTTCTCTAATATCATGTCATTAAAACAGTTGCACAACTGCAAAGATTCTGTTATTGGCCAAGAATGCATGAAACAGTTTCTAGATATATTAGAGGGCATACCATGTGTGCTAAAATCAAGCCTAGCAATAGAAAAATAGGTTTGTAAACTCCACTTCCAGTTCCTTCTCATCCTTGGGAAAGTGTTTCCATGGACTTTCTTGGCGGACTGCCAAAATCTAAAAAAGGTCATGATTATTTATATGTTATTGTGAATAGGTTCAACAAAATGTGTATTTTAATACCTTGTAATAAGCAGATTACAGCTGGACAATCAACAAAATTGTTCTTTCAGCATGTATGGGTTCATTTTGGGTTACCCACTTCCATTGATCAAGATTCCTGATTTGCTGGCAAGTTTTGGTCAAGTCTGTGGGAACTGATGGACACCAGACTGAAGAAGAGCACAACTTTTCATCCACAAATAGATGTTCAAAAAGAGGTGGTCAATAGGACAGTGATCCAGTTGCTCAGAGGCTATTGTAGCAAGCATCCCAAGCTTTGGGATGAACATTTCTATTATGTGCAACACGCTTACAACCGTGCCAGGTACTCTTCTACACAAAGATCTCCTTTTGAGACTTGTTTTGGTTTTATACCAAGGTCTCCCTTGGGTCTCGTATTTAGTAAAGACATAGCAGTTGATGGACACAATGATATGGACAAAGAAACCAAGTTCATTGAACAAATCCAAGGAATTCACCAAGCAGTGCAAGAACAGCTAGAAAAGAGCCAAGCCAAGTACAAGGCAAGGCATGATAAGCATCGAATTGAGCATAGCTTCCAAGTTGGTGATCAAGTCTAGCTATACATCAACAAAGACAAAATACAAGGTGAAGGTAAGAAGCTGAAGCCAATAAGGTATGGGCCTTTAAAGATACTTGAGAAAATTGGTGAGAACACTTTTCGCCTTGATTTTCCATATTACATGCACATCTATTCAGTCATTAACGTAAAGAACTTGAGACTATATGAACCTTCATTGATTGAAGATATCGAAGAGCAAAGTCAGTTTCCTTATATTGATGATCGGTTGCGTGAATATCTCAATGAGTTGCAGGAAGATACATTACTAGACAGGAAGGTGAGAACTACATGTAGAGGGGATGTTGAGTACCTTAGAATTGGACTCAGGGGGTTCAAAACCAAGTAGTGCAATATGGATAGAGATTGGACAAGTAAGGAAGCTGTATCCTCACTTGATTGATGCTTAAAAACCAACTTTTGGTGGTCCAAAAGCTTCTTCAATGCGAAGGAGTGATCCAAAATGGATCCAAAAACCCTCTAAGTCTTTAAAATATTTTAAAAGATCAAAACTATTGCATGAGGGTGAACTCTTAGAAAAGGCGGAAAACATTATCGTCAGCGAAAAATAGTAAGAAATAGTGGAAAAACAAGATTTCGGCAACGATGCACAGGGGTCATCAGATCTGGATGATCAACGGTCCAGATCTGATCAACACATTGCAATCAGTGGTGATAGGTGGAGGCTATCGACGACAACCATATAACAGTTGCGATCATGATTAATGCAGGTCAATGAGGACCATTGATCAAGTGCACAGATCGACGGCCCAGGTTAACACTCGATATTGCAATCAGCGATTACGGAGGAATGCCTACCAATGGCCTGAGGCTCATGCGATATGCAATTGTGACAATTCGCATCGCCAAATTGCATTGGAGCAACACCATGGAGCGGGGGCTGATATATATGTGACTTGTGATATATCTATATATATATATATATATATATTATATATATAATATATATATTATTATTATATATATATATATATATAGATATATAGAATATATATATATATATCGGACCCAATGGAGTATAGATAATAATATATATAGCCTGTCAAGTCCACCATGGAGCCATTTGCAATATCGTCAATGCTTTTAATGTATTTTTTAATACAAAGGAAACAAGCGGGATTTTGGAAGGACTGAAAGCGGTAAGAGGTTTTGGCCGGGCTCCACCCGAGCCAATACATTGGCTGCCACGTGTCCAGGCCCTGGAGAGAGAAACCCACTCTTTTCGGGTGGTTAACTCCCGTACGCATGGGTTGCCCAAAATGAACCTCAGTCGTTGGACCTAGATCTCCCAAATCAATGGTGGGGATGCAATAAGTGACATAAAGGTGGACCCAATAGGAGTTATAAGGTGGAATCTATAGTATTTCAAATCCGATAAATGGAAGTTTCGTGAATTTTTTGTGTTTTTAGTGTATTTCTCTGTGAACATAGAGAACGTTGTTTCTAGGGATTTCAAAGGCCCGATGACCCATTCCGTTACAGAACAGGTGGCCACCATTCCTTGAAAGCATTTAATAGTAATTACTAATGCTCAGAGGGGGATCTGAACAGACAGGGGTTGGGAAGCCACAGAGCCCGAGAAGGAGAAACAAAGATAGCGCCGATTGGCTTTAAAGCCACAAACTGACAGAAACATAGGGAAACAGTGCTGAGACAAAGAGAAAACAGAGACAGAGAGTCAATGAGGAGAGTTTGTGTACACAAAAAGACTTGGGGGATCAAAGTAAAGCCTTGTTGTTTTGTATCTGTTGTGTGAGACTCAAATTGAGCTCACTTTTGTAAGAACTCTGCTTCTCAAGACATAATAGAGAGGTCACCACTGAAGGCTGGACCGGGAGATGTAGCCTAGGAGTGTTGGGTGAAATCCTTATTAAACTTGCTATGTTTATGTGTGTTTGTCTATTATGTTCTTTAACTGCTTCATTGTCTATGTATTTCGCAATCTTATCAATCCATTGCAAAAAGTAACATAGGCAAATCCATGCACATGAGTATGTAATACCTTAACAATTGTCTAAGATCTCATTAAAAGATCAGGATCATTCCCTATCTACCTATATACTCCTTTGATGAGCTAGCACACTCAAACCCTTTCAACAATGGAAGTAGCTACGGATTTGTTGATTAGCTACAGAATCAGGTAAATTCTATAGCTACATGTAAACTTTAATAAAACAATAAGGCATGTTGACAAAATATGAAAAAAAGGAAATATAAATGTTTACCTTAACACAACCTTATATTTACTGCATTTATTTGGATGATAGTGATAGAAAAAGGAAGTAACATGGACAAAAATGCTGTCAAGATAAAGCAGTTCTTGGACTCTATAGTGTGCCAATGCGTGCTAAGGAGTGTTAGGGAGTGCGAGAGAAACATAAGGGAGCACTAGGTTAAAATGCATGGAAATGAATGAATAAGAGTGTGTGACAGGGAGTGTCAGCAAGTTCCAAGTGTGCTAAGGAGAGAGTGACATGGTATGCTAGGTTGTGCTAAGTCATGCTAGATTGCTAGGGTGACATGCAGCCAAGATGTGCCAGGTTCCAGGGTGTGTTAACATGTGCTAGGACATGTTAGGGAGTCTCACGGAAACACAAGGGAGCACTAGGTAAAATTAGTACATGAAAATGAACAAATAAGTGTTCGTGACAGGAAGTGTCAGTGAGATACAAATGTGTTGAGGGAGTAACAAGGTATGGTAGGCAATGCTAAGGCATGCTAGAGGCCAGGGAAACATACCAAGATTTTCCAAGTGCTTGGGTATGCCAATGCAAGCTAGGGAGTGTTATGGACTACCAAGGAAACAAAAGGGATCACTAGTTTCAAATACATGGAAATGAATGAATAAGAGCGTGTGACTGAGAGTGATAGTGAGTTATAGATGTGGTAAGGAGGGAGTGACAAGATATGTTAGGTAGTGCCAAGGAACGCTAGAGTTCCAAGGCAACATACCAAGATGTGCCATGTGCCAGGGTGTGTCAATGCATGCCAAGGAATGTTAGGGAGTGCCATAAAAACACAAGGGATAACTAGTTCAAAATTCATGGAAATTAAGAGATAAGAATGTGTGATAGGGAGTGCCAACGAGTTCCAAGTGTTCTAAGGAGGGAGTAACAAGTTTACATGTTAGGCAGTGCTAAGGCATGCTAGAGTTCCAAGGCAAGTCATAGAGTGCTAGGGTGTGCTATGGAATGAAAAGAATGCCAAGAAATGTTGGGGATGCTAACACATACCACATAGGGCTAAGGGATTGTTAGACATGTCATGTTCTCTGGCATGTCAAGATGTAAACTGTGTTTCTTAGTTGTTTTATGGCCATGGTTGGACATGAACCTTGAATTGGTAACTTGTTAAGTGGGATTAGTTGAGATTGGACATGAGTACCCTAATATGTGTTATAGGCAATTCTTAAGAGAACAAGGCATAGTCTAGTTGCAGTAACTATAACTTGCTTAAGTTGTTGTAGTCGGGGCAGGACTTGGTTGGGTTTCGGCCAAGTCTAAAAACAATTAACGGTAGTTGTGAGGGCAAGATATCTAAGGAGTGCCAAAGCATGCCAAGGAATGAAAATTTGTGCTAACACATGGGAGAGAGTGTCAATGGATGGTGAGGAGTGTTAGGGAGATTCAGGGGAACGCAAGGAGAACTAGGTCAAAATGGTTGGAAATGAACAAATAAGAGTGTGTACCAAGGAGTGTTAGTGAATTCCAGGTGTCCCGAAGATGAAGTGGTTTAGGAGAAGTTCATAATAGGACTTGCAAGAGGCAAGCCTATGGTTTTGATAAGGTGTGGGCAAAGTAATTTCAGAGAAAGGAAGATTTTGTGTTGGGCACAATATTGTTTTGCTAATGAATTGGTTGGGTTCCCAAGTCGCAGAAAAAGTAAGGTTATCTGCAAGGGTGTTAGTGTCAGTCACTTAAGTCCATCACTAGTGATCAAATATGCTCTTACAATGTGTTGTTAGGGTGTCAAGTAAATTTTTTTCATTTCAGTGAGTCTTCAAATAAAAATTTGGTCACTGGCTAATGTGTCTAGGGCTATTTCCACTCTCTCAAGAATTTCATATGCCGGTCACTTTTATCACTTGGTTTAGTCTACCATCATGAAAAAATCATTAATATCACTTTAGTCGCATAATCATTGTCTCCATTCAGCTCGGTGTCACCATTAGGTCATTAGGGTTAAGGTCACAAAATCAGTCATTTCATGTATAAATCCAGCAAATGAGGAGTAGAAATAGGTAAATTTGTTCAATAACACTTGATTTCAAATGTAATTTATGTTTTTATATGTAATAATGTTCCTAAGGTTCTAAAGTTACAATAATAGGTCCTAAGGCTACAAAACTCAAAAAGAAAGTGAAGTGGTGAGGTGGCCCATCCTACCTCATTAATCACTTAGACACCAAAAGAAAATTATAAAAGCACATGGAAGAGCTCATTCACACTCATTTTCACTTATCTACCATCCTAACATCAAGATCCTCCCTCTCCTTTGCAAACAATTATGATTCCATAGCCTTCACTGGCAAAACTTAACTCTCACTGCACACCTGGATAGCACAGGGAAGAGTTGTCCAAAATTGCTATTTGAAGCCTTCACTGCGCACGGGGAAGAGTTGTCCAAAATTGTTGTTTGACCACCAAAAGTCTTTTTTCAAAGATATTCTTCATTCATTTCATCCTCCAAGCTCTATACCAAGTAAGTTTAATCATTTTCATGCCCTCCTTCGCCTCATATTTCAATAAAATGATCAAATACTTCTTCTTCTAGGGATTACATGATTTTCATGGTTTTGATCCTCAAATGATGAGTTGTTTCCCTGAACCCTAGATTCATTGTCCCTAAACCTTTGTTTGCATCTAATACAGCATTCCCATCCATCACAAATCCTTATCCCCTCATTTTCTATCATTTCCTCTAAACCCTAATCTACCCAATCTCTTTCTAGTTTAGGCCTATGTTTTGGCCTTTTCCACCCCTTCCCCTCACTCATTTCCCAAAATTCCTTTTTCCCCTACTCACTGACATCATCCCCTACCCTCCTAAATTTCCTTACAAATTTATGCAACTCCTAATTCCATCATACCACCTATTCCCCCATTGTAACAAATTTCACTATTTTTGCTTGTCTTTCACCTAGCGTTTGAAGTATGGAGCCTGACTCATCACCATCAGAGAAGAGGAAGTAAAACAAGGGGGGAAAGATACTGAGGTTTGAGCCCTATAATTGCAATGAAATCACCTCCTCCCCATTTGTCATGAAATTCTTTGAAGATGTCAATTGTTTAGGGTTTTGTCAAAGAGTGAAGGATGTAGCCAGTTACCATGAGCATCTCACAGGTATATTTTCCCTCACCTTGAAGGAAGACAATATCACCATTACAGGGATTGATTTCATGTTTTTAGTGGATGCCATCTCTCAAGCTATAGGCATACCAAACCATGGTGAAAACTGGTTCAAAGGCATGAACCTAGACCTAGAAGAGTACAAACCCTACTTGAAATCACAATACAAAGGAGCTCTCTCACATGCTTTCCCATTAGATACTTGTTGGAGAGATATGCACCATTGATGAAGGTTATCATGAAGTTCTTCACATGTGAGGGCAGATTTTCTAAGCTATATCAATACCACCTAAGACTTCTCATGCACTTTACAGCTACCAAGTCTCTAAATTGTAGGTTTTAGCCCCGTACAGAAATTACCTGCATATGAAGTCTAAAACACAGAAAATAAATAATCCAAGAGCATAACACATAAAACACATATACACAGATATTTTCCCCTGGATCCCAAAACTGGGACTACTAGCTTGATTTTTCATTATATTCCTTTCAATGTTACAATACATATATATACATGCCAAAGCATCCAATACCATTGACCAAAAACCATCGCGTCCAAAACCATGGACCGAAAACAATAGGTGGGTTCACGCAACCTAATACAATGTCGAAAAATATTTTTCTTGGGACGCTGCCTGAGACCCCGTAGAAGGGGGCTACTTGCCCCCCTCAAACCCCCTGGATAGGGGGGGG
>APFE030930696.1:29123-119054 GCA_000404065.3 Pinus taeda
ATAGGGGGGGGCTATCACCCCCCCTAACCCCCCCACTGCGCAATCGGCGCAATGAAGGGGGGGCTCTGCCCCCCTCTAACCCCCCAATTCACTACGTAGGTTAGTCATGGAAAGAATATAATAGAGCCCAACATTCTCCCACTTGTTGTTTTCTTTCCACAAGGGGGCATAGGAGAGTTTAGTCATTTTTCCAGCCCTGAAATGCCCATTGTTTCTCTACACCAGGAGAACTTCTCAGAGCTCACAGATTTTGTCAATGCATCTGTCGTATTCTTCAAAGTATCCACCATTACCAACAACACATTTTTGTCTTCTATCATATCCCTCACAAAGTGATACTGAACATCAATGTTATTTGTCTTTGAATGATAAGCAAGGTTCTTTGCCTAGAAAATTGCTCTTTGGCTGTCATTGTCTATCCTTATAGCTCCCTATACTAACCCCATACTTGAATAGAATCTCTACAACCAAACTAATTCCTTGCTTGCATGAGTGGCTGCAATGTATTCTGCCTCTGTAGTTGATAGTGCCACTACAGATTGTTTCTTACTCATCCAATTGACTGCACCTCCAAATAGGTTAAACACATACCCACTTGTAGATCTTCTCTGATCCAAATCTCTAGCCCAGTCTGCATCAACAAAGCCATGGATATCCAAAACTCTATCCAATCCTAGTCTTCCTTGGTAGCACAAACTATAATCACTAGTGCCATGCAAATACCTGAAAACCCGCTTCATTGTTATCCAATGCTCCTTCCCTGGTTTTGACATAAGCCTGCTCAATACTCCCACTTCATGTGCAATGTATGGTCTAGTTCAGACCATTGCATACATCAAGATACCGACTGCACTTGCATATGGAACATGGGACATATCCTCTTCCTGTTCTTGTGTCTTGGGACACTTTTCAGCAGATAACTTTACACCTACAGGAATAGGAACCTTCACTGGTTTACTATCTTGCATATTAAACCTCTACAGTATTGCCTCGACATACTTCCTTTGGTTTAACCAAAGCTTCATCTTTTCATGACCTCTTTTAATTTCCATGCCCAAAATATAGTTTGTAGCACCAAGATCTTTCATGTCAAATTTGGAGGACAATTGGGTCTTAAAATCCTTTATAATTTCTTTGCCATTTCCAACCAGCAACATATCATCCACATACAAGACCAGATAAATAACACAATCACCAGTTAATTTAAAATACACACAGTGATTTGCTTTGCTTCTGGTGAAGCCAAGCCCCCGTATAAATGTATCAAATTTCTGATACCACATCCTTGGTGACTGTTTTAACCCATACAGAGACTTCTTTAACTTGCATACCAGTTCTTTCATACCCTTCACCACAAAGCCTTCAGGTTGCTTCATGTAGATCTCCTCTTCCAGATCCCCTTGAGGAAATGTTGTCTTCACATCCATCTGTTCTACCTCAAAATCAAAAGTGGCAGCAACAAATAAAAGTAATCTAATAGACGTTACCTTGGAAACAGGAGAAAAAATATCACTAAAATCAATTCCCGGCACCTGGGAATAACCTTTTGTTACCAACCGAGCTTTATATTTCTCCACCTTTCGTTTTGCATTTTTCTTCTTCTTGAACACCCATTTGGTTCCAATGGGCTTCCTTCCAGCCGATAACTCCACTAGATCCCAAGCCTCATTTTTGTACAAAGATATCATTTCATCAACCATGGCCTCTTTCCAAAGTTTTCCATCCTCTGAATCTACCGCTTCCTTCAAAATTCTGGGATCATCATCAGTAATAGATAAAGAAAAATTTGAACAAAGAGCAGATGGAATATACCTTTCTGGCTGCCTTCTTTCTCGATCTGATCTTCTCACACCCAGAGTTTGTGGCTCTTCATCTTTTGATTCCTCCTCTACTATAGAGTCTGATTCTTCCTCCTTTAGCTCAAACTCTATATTCTCAGGTTCCTTTGGTTGGAATTCATATTTAATAGCATCTTTCACCTCTATGAACACCAGATCTCAGCTATATACAACTTTCCTTGTTGTTGGGTTCCAAATCTTATAACCCTTTTAACCATCCTTATACCCAATAAATATGCACTTTTCTTATTTACTATCTAGCTTGGTTCGTTTCTCCTTTGGAACATGTATATATGCATCACATCCAAATACCCTCAGATATGAAAGAGAGAGTTTCTTACCAGTCCATAACTCTTATGGAGTCTTATCCTCCAACGCTGATGAAGGTGATCTGTTGACCAGGTAACATGTTGTCTCCACCGCCTTTGCCCAGAATTATTGTCCTAACCTGGCACCACTGAGCATGCTTCTTGCCCTTTCCATCAACATCTTGTTCATTCTTTCTATAACTCCATTTTGCTAAGGTGTATATGGAGTAGTCTTCTTCCGTGCTATACCACCGTTATCTGTCCTTGGCACCTTTATCTTTTTCTCTGTCTGGTTTTTGACCAGAGCCTTAAATTCTTTAAAACTGTCAAAGACTTCAGATTTCTTCTTAAGGAAATATATCCATGTATTCCTTAAGAAGTAATCTATAAATGATACATAGTACACAGACTTACCCAGTGATGGAACCTTCACAGGTCCAAACACATCACTGTGCACAAGCTCTAATATCTATTTCTCCCTCTTACCACCAGAGGGGAAACTCACACAATTTTGCTTCCCGTATACACAATTTTCATAGAAATCAAAATCCAGAGAGCTATTACTCATACCTTCAACCATACCTTTACCATCAAGTATTTAAAGGCCCTTCTCTCCAATATGTCCAAGCCTTTGATGCCACAACATGGTCTTCTCTCTAGAGACCACTATATTTTTAGCTCCACTTTGAGGAACCATAGAACTATTGCACCCATCAATAATAGTGCTACCTTGCAGCTTGTACAGAGTTCCAGTCCAAACTCCCTGCATCAATACTAGTTCTCCCTGGACCATCTTGTAGGTATCCTTCTCGAACTTTGTTTTTACACTTGCATCATCCAGCTTGCTTACAGAAATCAGATTTCTTGCCAATGCAAGAATATGCAAAACACCCGGAAGTGCTCTAACCCTTCCACCTTGCAACTTCAACTTTACTTTTCTGTGATCAATGATTCTAGCCTTCATTTCATCCCTCAAGAAGACATCACCACCATCATATTGCTCATACTCACTGAACCACTCTCTATGGGGAGTGAAGTGAAAGGATGCACCTGATTCAATCAACCATGCCTCATGATCTACATGTGTACTTGAAGAAGCCAAGTACACATCCCCACCTTCATCTGAGGTGGTTTTCGCCTCTACAGAACAAGCATCATCAAATCCCTTTCCTTTATTAGGAGCTTTAGATTTACAGTCCCTTTTGAAGTGCCCTTCCTTTCCGCATTTCTAACACACCACCTTTACAGGTTTTCCTGGAGATTTATATCTCCCTCTAGATTTAAATTTCCCACTCAATGAATTATTTTTGTTTCTATTCTGGGACCATCCTTGTATAGACAAGGCATCACCATTCTAGCTCTCCATATTTTTCCATCTCATCTCCTCTGTCAACAAGGCTAAGACTATTTCATCAAACTGCAAGGCATTTGCATTGCTACCTATTGCAATAACTAAACTATCCCACAAATCTAGTAGAGAACACAACAAATTGATGCACTTATCTTCATCTGAAATTTTAATATCAACAGATGATAAATGACTTACTACATTATTAAATGTGTTCAGATGCTCGGTCACCGAGTCTCCATCTTTCATCCTCATGTTATACAACTTTTTCCACAAGAACAGTTTATTCACCAGAGACTTAGATTGGTACAAAGTCCCTAACTTGTCCCACAAAGCCTTCGCCACAGCTTCCCCTGATACATTCAACAATACTGAATCTGAGACACACAATCGTATTGTGATTTTTGCCTTCTGATCCAACTTCTTCCATTCTTCATCGGACACTCCCATTGGTTTAGTACCCGAATCTACCATGATCCACTGATCTTTATCCAGCAACAAATCCTCCATCTAGAGTTTCCACAACTCAAAACTCTGACCATTAAATTTCTCAATCTCTATCTTTCCACTACTTGCCATCTTCTTTTACCACCAGAATCGATCTTGTAGATCTTCCATTGAGTAAGGTCTACCACAGGCCCAATCCCCTCAGCAACAAAGGCGCCCCCTTGAAGTCAAAAAACTCTGATACAAAATGTAGGTTTTAACCCTGCACAAAAATGACCTGCATATGAATTCTAAAACATAGAAAATAAACAATGCGAGAGAATAACACATAAAACACATATACATAGAGATTTTCCCCTGGATCTGAAAACCGAGACTACTAGCTTGATCTTTCATTATATTCCTTTCAATGTTACAATACATATATATACATGCTGAAGCATCTAATACCATGGAATGAAGACCATCGCGTCCAAAACCATGGATCGAAAACCATAGGTAGGTTCACCCAACCTAATATAGGGTCCAAAAAAAATTTCCAGGGGCACTGCCCCGAATCCCGTAGAAGGGGGCTACCCGCCCCCCTCAAACCCCTTGGACAGGGGCGCCTGCCGGTCCCATTACACAATTGGTGCAACGAAGGGGGGGCTCTGCCCCCCCTCTAATCCCCTAGTTCACTACATAGGTTAGTTGTGGAAAGAATATAACACAACCCAACATAAATTTGTCCATCTATTTGTATAGGAGCCTAACCAAAATGTCTAAAAGGGTGCAATTGAAAGGAAAAGTGCATTATCCTAGCCTATTTCACCATAGCCTAATAAATGTTTTAGTACTCCATTAGTTGAAAGAGAAGAACATGACATGGGACACCTTGATTGAGGCAACCTTGAAAATGCATATAACCACTTCACCAAGCCAACACCAACCCATGATGTTAGTACAACCCATGGAGGTGGGGTCATCAACCAAACATGATGAGGTTTCTAAGGCACCTAGGCCTAAGGTGGCCTAGACACATCAGAGAGGTAGAAGCCTTGTGTTTTCTCCTCAAATTGAGGAAGGGGCCAAGCCTACTACATCAACAGATTAGGGATCACAATCACATCATGAGGCTTCTTTGCATGATGAGGAGCACGAATTTGACCTAGTTGACTTGGAGGCACATGATGAGAATCAAAACCTACAACAATTAATCAAAGAGAAGGATTCTCAGATCATAGAGCTCAAGGGCAATTTTGAAAGGGCCAAATTCATCATTTCATTCCTTGAGCAAGAAAACAATCAACTTAAGGCACAACAACTAGTCATGGAGAAAGAGAAATTTAAAGCCAAGAAAGAAGAGATGAAAGGAAAGGAAGTGGTGGACCAAGAGGACACTAAGAAGCATGAAGGATATGTGGCAAGGAAGACACAAAGGACAATGGGTCTTAGGAAGGAACTTCAGAGGGAAAGAGGACAAAAGGGACCAATGGAAGAATTGACCCTTGAAGAGAAGATTGCCATGGAAATAAATGAGGACATGGAATTTTGGCTTGATAAAGTCAATTTCCACCTTGAGAATCTCCTTTACAAGGCAAACGGGGATAACAAGTTGCCAAAAAAAATGGCCATCCATTGTTACACAAGGAATCAGGCTACCAAGGTCAAAATCAAGAAGTTGAAGGAAAAACTCAAGGAAACCATAATCAGACAAGAGGAGAAGGATACGTTAGATTTCCTTGTTGATGTGTCCATGATTGCATAACATACCTCATCAGGCATCTCTGGAAAATTTTGGGAGGATTTGGAGAAAATTTTGTGTTTTGGTGTAGATTTGCAATTTTTAGGCAATTTTCTATTTAGGAGTGCAACAAGCTCACGTTGCGCTTCTTCTTGAGGGCTCCAAATGATGGGAAATCAGAACTTTTGGAACTATTATGACCCCCCCTCAAAACCCATTTTCTCACTTTCTTGGTCTAGGGCTCATTTTTTGAGAAATTTGCAAAAAAGAGGCCACAAATCACCTTTATGCCACTCTTTTTCCATTTCATTGCGCACCTGGAGACACCTTGGGAGAATGGCCATATCTCAACCAAAAATGGATCATTTTGAGTGAAAAAATACTCTAAAGACATCTAAACTCTCCTATATTTCCATATAATGCTTCATATCTGGATTTGGACTTCAGAAAGGCACTCAAAAATGGCCTCCAACAACTCACTTCACACTTGGAAACTTCTGAGATTTTTGTAAAATTTCACTGTGTAATTTTTTGTAATTCCTAGTTTGACTTTGGTAAAAGTAAAAAGGGTGAAGTAGATGAATGTGAGGGGTAAAAGCAAATGTAAATAATGGTTGGTTAGTCTTTGTAAGCTGTTTTGATGTAAATTTGACCTCATTTATGAGAGAGGTTGGAGTCAAAGTTAATTGTCGAAGTTGTTTTTGACTTCCCTAGACATTAGGGTTTGGTTAGAAAACCTCATGGAATAGTTCCTAGAGTCATGGATTTGACCCTTGAGAGTGGGGAGATGTTGTTTCGGTCTTTATGTATCAGTTCCTTAATGATAGAACGGGTTGGATTTCAAAGGAGAGAACTATTGTAGCTTGTACATGGACATTTTCTGGAAATCAAAGGACACAGCTTGCAACTATTATCTAGGAATTCATGTGCAGTAAGTTTGTGATGTTATTTTTTCTTTGTTATAGATTTATATGAAATATATTCATCTTATCTTTCCATTCATCAATTCTTCAACGGTTTTCCTTACATTTTATAAACAAAATTCTTTGCATAAAGCTCTATTTTGATGGAAAAATCATTATGTGTTGCTTTCTTTCTTGCTTAATGAATTCATGTTTCATGCTTATTAAGACCTTTTGCTTCTTCTAAACATTACACTACACCAAAAAACCCTAAGATCCATCACAAAATTAATGCTACCTTGCTTCTTTATATATTTGATGTTGTAACCCTTTGATCCTCTGACCTATCTCCCTGGTTTTTCTCCCTTATCCAACAACAAAACCCTAAATTTTCCAAAACCCACCTAAATCTTGTTGTCTAGCCTAAAATCATTTATATTCCAGTCATCCCTTAGTTGTGATTTCATAGAGAGAGCCCTAACTGGTTTGGTAGGGATAGTTGCCAAACTAAAAGCTTGGTCTGTGGTTACCTCCGTCAATCTCCTCGTCAGCCTGGGACATTGTGGAGGATAACAAAGGGCATGAAAGCTAGGGAGTGCCAAGGTGTTCTAGTGAATGTAAGGTTCCCAAGTCATGGAAAAATGTAATGCTAGTTCTGAGGTCATCATTGCCAAGGTGCATTATGGAATTCTAAGGCATGCTAACATGTGCCAAATAGTACGAATACATGTCAAACAAGCTAAGATGTGCCAAGTGCTAAGGCATGCCAAGATGTACAAGGGTGTGACAGTGCATGCTAGTGATTTTCAAGGCAACAAAAGGGAGGAACAAGTTAAACTACAAGAAACTGAGCACATAATAGGGTTAATAAGTCATCAATTTACCTTTTCCATGAGGGGCACACTAGGCACACCAACACTAGGTGCCAATAGGTGCTAAGTGCCAAGTGTCAATACATTCTAAGTGCCAAATATTCCTTTGTTTCTTCTCATCTAGTTTCCAATAATTGATCTCAAATAAATTTAATATTAAACCATTCCAAAGCTTACAAGTCATCTCAACGCATGCCAAACATGCTAAGACTTGCCAAGTGCCAAAACATCCCAAGTGCCAATGTGCGTCAGGGAGTGTGATGCATGTTATGAAGTGGAAGAGAATATCTAAGAGTGCTAAGGTGTGCTAAAGAGTGCCAATGCATGTTGAGGAGTGTTAGGGAGTACTAGGACAACACAAGGGAGTACTAGGTCAAAATGCATGGAAGTGAATGAATATGAGGGCGTGTTGGGGAGTGTAAATGAGTGCTAGTTGTCATGCCAAGGAAGGAGTGACAAGATATGCTAAGAATGGGTAAGGCATGCTAGGGAATATCAGGGAATTTCAATAAGTTCTAGAGTGTGCTAGGTAGTTCTGGGGTGTGTTAACATGTGCCAAATAGTGCCAAGGCATGCGACCAAGTGCTAAGACATGCTAGGATGTGCATGGTGCCAAAGTATGCCAATATGAGTTAAGGAGTTTCAAGGAAAAAAAAGGAATAACCAAGCTAAAATGAAAATAAATGAACACATAAGAGGGTTAATAAGTCGAGACTTTATCTTTTTCAAAAGGGGCATGCTAGGCGCACTAATAATGTGTTCCGATACATGCCAAGTTCCAATGTGTGTCAAGAGCTAATGTTTGTCAATGCAATATTATGCCAAGGTGTTCCAAGGCATGCTAGGGACTATAGGGCATGCCAACACATGATAGGGGAGTGTTGTGCTATGATAGTGCATGCCAACATGTGCTTGGGCGTCCTACTCATGGCAAGATGTTCTAGGTACAAAGATGTTCCAAGACATGCAAGGTGCCAAGGAATGTTAGTGTATTGTTCCAAAACATGTTAAGGTGTGCCATGAGTGTTGAGGAGTGCTAGGTCTCTCTCATTAATAGAATTGAGAGATTTTGATTATGTATTAAATAATATAGTTCCTATACACACTAGTGGAACTTTATTTAAAGGAAATTTGCTAGATAGTAAACCTAATATAGATGAATTATTTGTTGACTCATATGAAAAACTATATTATTATGACTTGAGGGAAATGATACACACTAATTACTTCTTAACAAATTGACTGACTATTATAACCACTATGACCTTGGACACATAATGAAAAAGAATCCACAACAATGGTATTAAATCATTATCTTTTGACAAAAAATATAGTAACAGGTACATAGCGTCATCAAAAACTCATTGGAATGGTCAATGATGATGAACATTTTTTTATCATCACCAAAAGTAACCAAAAATAACATTGGTGAGGGTCAATAAAATATCCTCACTAGAAGTGTCACCAAAGATAGAATTAGTGATGAGCCTTTAACAAACCTCACCACAAGTGTCACCAAAGAGAGAATTAGTAACGAGTCTTTAACGACCCTCACCAAAAGTGTCATTGAAAATGGATTTGGTGACAAACCTTAATTCACCATCACTATATATATTTACAACAATGATTTTTTAAAGACCGTCACCATACGCAATATTGATGATGAACCTTAAAGGCCAGTCACAAGTATGAAGCGTCATTAAAAACTCATTGGAATGATCAATGATGACAAACATTTATTGACTATCACCAAAAGTAACCAAAAATATCATCGGTGACAGTCAATAAAAGATCGTCAGTAGAAGTGTCACCAAAGAGAGAATTAACGATGGGCCTTTAATGACCCTCACCAAAAGTGTCACCAAAGAGAAAATTAGTGACAGACCTTTAATGTCCCTCACCAAAAGTGTCATTGAAAATGTCTTTGGTGACAAACCTTAAAGGGCCATCACTATATACACTTACAACAATGTTTTCTAGAGACTGGCACCATATGCAACATTGGTGACATACCTTAAAGGTCCATCATAGGCATGACCCTCACCAATGACCTTTTTTCTTGTAGTGAATGAGTGCACAAATGTCTTGGTTTCTTCCTTGTGGAAGCCATTAAATTTTTCAATGAACTGCAGCCATTGTCTCCTTTGCAGCAGCTCCCTAGTTTGTGGATACCCCTCCAAGAATTTCTTCCCTGCTAGCTTAGTTCGAAAAAAAATCCGCATTCTGAAGGATGCTTTGCCTCAAAGATTGGCTACCTTAACAGGAAAATGGGGCTGGTAGGGTTTTCTAGCTAGCTAAAAGATGGAGTGTCTTTGAAAGTTCAGAGGAGTGTAATAATAGGGAAGAACGGATGGGTTATCATAAGGATTATGGGAATGAATTCGACCGTTAGGCGCATTCAAACTTATGATTTGGTACTTAATTTGGCAGATTTGACATAAGGTCATGACATGACTTTTAAAGTGGTGGCATATGATATTTTGTTAGGCGACCATTACCCTTAGGTTATAATGATTGCACATTAGTACTCTATCTTCTTAGTCATACATGCTATATAACCTTCCCTATTGTTAAATTAAAGCAGCACATACCTTTTATCTTCTTTTTCTAACCTTATTTGTTGTCCTTTGATCTCTTGCATGTACCTTATTGTCAACTATCCTTTAATCCAGATCACCCAGCATCTTCGTAGACTTTGAAATTATTAGGCTGCAGAAACTTGTTTTAGCTGCGGAAAGTTGTCCAAGCTGCGGAAAGTTATCCAAGCTACGGAAAGTTGCTGATTCTACAGCTTAAGAGAAAGAAGGCTTTAGTAGATGAACTTTCTTGTTTTTTTTCTTTTCAAAAGAAAATTTGAAGTGCCAATAAATCGGTTTTCACTTTAAATGTTCTGTATAAACATGCCAACAACATGTTGGTTTTCATGTTTACACGATTTATTTTTTTTTTTTTATATATATTATTTATTATATATATATATATATATATATATATATATATATATATATAATATATATAATATTATATATATATATAATATATATATATATATATATTATTGAAGAGAAAATTGACTGAAATTTTCTAAGAGTGCAAAGAAAAAGAATTCTTCTTGACCATCTTCAGTTCAGAATTATCTTGAAACATTTTAACAAATTCCTCTTTTGTTAATGGTTTCTGGTAAAGCTTGAGTCGATTTCCATTTACTAATAGAGGAGTTTTCTCTTTGCTAATAGTCATGATTCTAACTGCACCATTGTCAAAGACATTCTCAACTTCATAAGGTCCAAGCCAATGGGTTTGGAATTTCCCTTGAAAATTTTTGAATTTTGAATCAAAGAGCAATGCCCAATCTCCAGGATGAAACCTCCTTTCTTTAATGTACTTATCATGCCATCTTGACCTCTATTGTTGCACTTAGTCATATGGAAGGCCTCTTGCCTGATTTCATCAAGCTCATTTAATTGTGTCATCCTTTGCTTCTAAGCTTTTGACAAGTCAAGATCTAACTGGATTTTTGTCTTATAGGTCTGGATCTGGGAACTCTATTGGAAGTAAGACTTTCTTCCCATAAACAAGTTCATAGGAAGTATGCCCTGTTGTATTCCTCCATGTAGTTCTGTAGACCCATAAGGCTTCTCGAAGCTTTTCCAACTAGTCTTTCCTATGTAGATGTGTAATCTTTGTAAAGATAGCCTTGATCACCTTATTTGTGGACTCAACCTGTCCATTGGCTTGTGCATGTTATGGAGTTGACTTTTGATGTTTTATCTTGTATTGGTCCATAAGGTTCTGCACTAGTCTGGATGTGAACTATGTCCCTTGATCTGTTACAATTTCTCTTGGGATACCAAAACGAGTAAAAATATACTAAAAAAGAAATCAAACTAGAGTATTTTCAGTAGCAAAAGAAAGTGCTTTAGCTTCTACCCATTTAGTGGCATAATCAGTACATACCAGAATATACTTCTTTTGCTTCGAAGGTGGGCTGATTGATCCAACAAAATCCAATGCCCATTTTTCAAATGGTTTGATAAGTACCTGTGGTTGCAGTGGCATTTAATTTGAAAGAATATATTTTCCCATTCTCTAACAACTGTCACATCTTTTAGCATATTCCTTGGTGTCCCTGAAAATGGAAGACCAATAATATCCTAAAAGCAAGATTTTGTAAGCAATTCTCTTGTCAGAAAAATGTCCTCCACATGGCTCATCATGACAAGTTTTTAGTATCTCCGGTATTTCGTCCTCTCGAACACATCTTCTGATGATGAGGTCTAGTTGTGTCTTGTATAATTCCCCATTTATCCATGGATAGGATGTGCTATTGTGGACTATTCTTCTTTTTTCTCTAGGGGATGAATGAAATGGTATTTTTCCTGTGGCCAAATAGTTAGCAATATCAACATACCAAGGTGATTTAGTACATACTGCAAAAAGATATTCATCACGAAATTTATCTTCTATGGGTTGATCATTGTTTTCATTTTGTATTCTAGATAGAAAATTGTCAATTGTGTTCTATTTTCCTAGCCTATCTAGAATGGTTATGTGGTGGCCGAGGTGCAGGAGTAAGTTAAAAACATTCAAATCCGGAAACTATTTCTTCCAATTCTGGTGGAATTTCTTCTTGGATTTCTTGAAGAGTCTCATTCATATACCTCCAAAGTTATCTATTTTGCTAAATTAGTAGAATCACTAAATTTAACTGTAATCGCCAAGTGCTTTACAAATACTTTAAACGTCAATATCACAATTACAAGCTCGCCGACAGGGCCGCTTTACTTATTAACGATGCGATGCAATATTTATCGGTGCTCCTCGTATCTCACGTCGCATTTCACAACTTCGCCAGGCTGGGATTATTCGCTCTTTAACCTTGCGATGCAATATTCACCAGCGATCCAATGGTTGACAATCAACAGTGATTCGACGGTCATTCTGATATCGCATGGAGATCTATGAGACGATATCACCTCATGGATCCGATAGACTTCCAAACCTCAATTTATAATAGTTTGGGTCTGTACTTGAGTTTAATGCCCGGTGACATTGGCCTTTAGATCTATGGCTCACGGGACTTCGATTAACACAAGGGTCAAACCTAGGCCAACCCCCGCTATTGACTGTGGCACAATATGTTGAAAATGGAATCAATGGTGAGGAATGAGTGCGGGATTTCAGTCTTAGATCAAGAATTCATTCTCTTCTAACCCTGCAGTCGATAATACACAGCAAAAAGAGATTAAATGCGAACACACTAGATTAAATAGAACTCTGTATTTTTAAACAAAATTGGAATTCAAAGATACACAAAGATACTACAGAATGATTTGACACCTACGGGATTGAAAAATTTTACACAAAAATGCACAGAGATTTAAAGTCTACAATTTTAATCTTATATGGCCAAAACAAGCCAAATCAGTCCAAATACTTTTGCAATCGTTCATAACTTACATAAATACTATTCCATCCTAAATATTATATCCTTAAACACTAGATCGGATTTCCCTAGTCTTGAACAATACCAAATCTAGTCGATATTCACCTTGAAAATATCAACTGAATCAAAATTACATGAACTAATTACAAAGTCATTCAATCCCTAAATCCTAGCTCAAATCCTGTCTAGAAAGCTTGTAAATTGACAGCTAAAGGATCCCACTCCTTTTCTTGTAATGTTTTTTGGATTTTTGGAATAAGTTCGAAGCCTTTTTCCTTCAAGCCTCATGGTACTGCATCACTATGTTGAATTCTTGTAAAAGTACGAGCCATCTAGTTATTCTTCCATTAGTGACTAGTTTATTCATTAGGTATCTAATCGCAGAATGGTTTGTGTGGACAAAAGTTTTATAGCCAGTTATATAATGTCTGAATTTATTAATGGCATGAATTACAACTAAGAACTCTTTTTTGGTTACAGTATAATTTAACTTTGCAGGAGTTAAATTTTTACTGGTATAATAAATTGCATAAGGAGTGAGATCTTTTTGTCCTAAAAGGCTGAATCTGAAGCGTCTGTTGAGATATGGAAAGGTAATTTCTAGTTAGGTCCTTTTAAGGTGGGTGCGTCAGAATTTCTCTTTTTCAATGTTTAGAAGGCAAATTGACATTCAGAATCCCAACTGAATTCACAGTCTTTGGTGAGTAATTTAAAGAGTGGGGATGCAATTTTTGTGAAGTTTTCTATAAATATTCTATAGTATCTAGTAAAACCGAGAAAACTTCTAACATCCTTTTGAAAACTTGGCATTGATAACTTAGAAATGACTTTCACCTTATATGAGTCTACCTTAATTCTATCTTCGGAAATATGGTGACCTAAAATAATTCCCTCGTTAAACATATTGAAACATTTTTCATGACTTAATGGGACATTTGTTTCTTGACATCTTATTAAGAATTTTTCTAAATTTCCTAATGCTTCATTGAAAGAATCCCCATAGACTGTGAAATCATCCATGTACACTTCCACACAATCATGGACAAAGTCAGAGAAAATGTCAAGGACTGCTCTTTGGAATGTTGCTGGAGCATTACATAAACCAAAGGGAAGTACTCAGTAAGCATAAGTTCCCCATGGACAAGTGAGAGTGGTTTGATCTTGATCTTTACAAGCTACCTGAATTTGGTTATATCCACTAAACCCATCCAAGAAGGAAAAATATTTTTTCCCTACTAAGATATCGAAGACCTGGTCTATGAAAGGTAACAGAAAGTGGTCTTTTAATGTTGCATTGTTTAATTCCCTGTAATCGATCCATACTCTCCATTTTCCGTTATTTTTAGGGATGATTACTAGGGGTGAAGCCCATTGACTGTCAGATATTGGATAGATGAAATTTACATTTAATAGTTTATGTAGTTCTTCCTTAACAATTTATTTTAGATTTGGGTTCATTCTTCACTGAGGTTTTCTAGCTAGTCTTTCATTTTGTTCAATGTAGATATGATGTATGCAAGTTTTAGGATCAGTCCCTCTCATGTCAGTGTATTCCCATGCAAAAGCAGAAGAATGTTTCTGTAAAATTTCTATCAATTGTTTCTTTTGCATGTCTTCCAAGTTTTCATTGACATTCAAGGTTTTTCCCAGAAGGATTTCTATTGAGAAATTCTCAAATTTTTCCATGGACAACAATGATACTTGTTTAGATGAGAGATATTTATTTCAACTATGCTCATAATGTGAGGAATATTCGTTATTTTCTAGTAAATTTAAAATTTGGTCTTCCTCTTTCACTTGTTCAGTGACAAAAATAGGTTGTATATCTTCTCCATCTTCTGACCATTCTTTAGTTTCTGTATCTATTGTTTTTTTTGCAGGGGGGTATAATGTAAATTTCTTTGTAGAATTTCCATTTGAGATAAACATATTGCCTGATCTACAGCCGATAAAAGCATCAACTGTAGCCAACCAAGGCCTTCCTAGAATTAATGGATGTCCTCCTAGATTATTGTTGTATGTTAAGACCATGAAATCAACAAGATATTCCCAAGAATCTAAAGATACACAAACATCTTCTAACACACCATCTGGTTTAATAACAGATCTATCTGCTAATTTCAATAAGATTGATGTGTATTGAAGGTTAGGCAGCCTAAGTGTGTCCATAACTTGTTTGCTCATTATGTTTAAGGCTGCTCCTAGATCAATAAGTGTGTTTGGTATTTTAGTTCCATTGATGTGAATTTTTACAATGGGGCTTCCTAGGTCTAAATATTTCTGAATTGTCATCTTTCCCATCATAATGTCTGCAATTTTTTTTACGAACTGAATTCTTTTTATATATTTTCTTCTTCTCCCTAATTGTTGTGTACTTAATTCGTTAATTGTTTTTACAAAAATTGGTATTTCTAATATGGCTTGTAATAAAGGAATCTTAATACAAACATTTCTCAATTCATCCATCATATTGTAATCAGGCAAGATAATTTGTTTCTCTACTCCTTCATCAATTTTTAACCTTTCTGGGAAATGTGGTTTAACTGATATGGAGGGTTGTTCTATGATAGGAGCATCTATTGTAATTTCTTTAGTTTTTTTATTTTCTTTTTGAGGGAGAGAAGTCTCCCCTTCTTCTGATTGATTTTTATGTTTTTGAAGATCAGATTTTGTTTTTTGAATGAAAACAATAGGTTTTCTTGGTAATACTCTTCCAGACCTTAATTTGACATTATTTAGGTCTAATGGAGTTATTACATAAGTTTGAGGATTCTGACACTCCATGTTGTACATTGGTTGTTGTAGTATTTTATTATTAGGATTTGGAAGTGGTTGAGCAGGTAGTTGATTTGATTTTTGTGGAAATTGTAGGGAAAGTTGTGGGTTTTAATTCTGAACTGAGACTTGTGGCAATTGATTAGCTTGATAAATTTGATTGGACGGCGGTAAGAATTGTGGTGGAAGGTAAGATGACGAGTATTGTTGATATTGAGCATAGGATCCATAAGGATTTTTCCTTCCTTGATTCCAAGGTTGTGACTGTGGTAGAGCCCAAGGCTACTAGGCTAAATTCCCATTACTTTGTGAATACAGGGAAAATTGTTGTCATCTAAATCCTTGTGGTTGCTTTGGTTGTGGGTTTTGTCATGGTCTTTTGGCTATAAAGAAGAAAGGGTCTATTGCTTCTAAGATTCCTTCATCATTGAATACAGCCTTAAGACCTAGTAAGGATGGACATTCCTTTGTATCATGATTATTTGCACATATGAAACAGGTTTCTATGGATTTTGAGTCTAAGGGACACTCTCTTAGAGCATGCTTCTTCCGACATTTTGGACAGAATATAGATAATGCAGCATTTTCAGAATTTTTCTTGTTTGTATTTTAAGGGTGTCTATCTGTTCACTTAGGCGCCCTAAAATATCTATTTCGAAGGTGTTAAAAAATTTCCTATTTCTGCCTACTGACTGTCCCAACTACATACTTGTTTATTCTCAGCAAAAGAGGGTCTCTGGGACTCTTTCCAACTCGTGCTTTACCCCTTGAGATATGTACACATAAATCACAAATATCTGCAAATGGTAGTTGGGAAATATCTCCTTTTCCAGTTAGGTTAAGGAGATCTATCGATTCATCATTAACGGCTCTGAGTAAAAGATCTTTTAAGCTTTCTTCATCAAAATTATCCATTTTTTCTCTTTTGACATTATAAACAAACCTTCTACCAAGTCTTCAAGATTTTCATCTTCTTTTTGTGCCATTGTGAAGACTTCATCTTTAAGGTTACTAGGCATGCAATAATCTCTATATTTTCCTAAGCATTTTTCATTTTTCCCCATGTTGTTATAGAATGCACTCCTAGACTCCTGAACCATTTTAATGTTGAGTCTTTTAATGTGGGAGGGAACAATTTTAACTTTTGAGCATCATGCAGATAGTCATATGATCTGCATAATACTTCAAATTCGAAGATAAATGTCTCTGGATATTCATTTCTTTTCCCATGGAAATTAGGAAGAATCGAGGGTGATATGCTTTTCATTGTGAGAGTTGTATCTTCATCAATAATATGGAATCCTAAAGGATCTTGATTTCCTCTACCTCTAACCCCTCCTCTACCTCTACCTCTTCCTCTTCCTCTTCCTCCAATCCTATCTTCTTCGCCATGGACATCGTGTACTTCTCCTTCCCCTTCTTCATCCATGGTAGATTCTTAGGAGCTAATATAAGTTTCCAATTCCTCTTCTTCACTAGGAATTTCTAATTCTTCTCCCAAAACTTGTTCACGAGTGAGGGATAGAAAGATTACTCCTATAGTTGGGGATGTAGGATTTTCTTCAATTACAACTTCAGTAGAAGAAGTAGGTGAAGTTCTGTATTGAATTTATGATCTTGAGACTTCAGGAAGTCTTTGTCAACCTATAAATGAAATTCAGGTTTGAGTAGGTGGTCTGGAATCTTGAAATCGTGGTGAAGTGAGTGGATTTGTGGAAATCAAACTTCTTCCTCATCCTACAAATATACCCCTAGAGTCTCTATCACTATGCATGTCATGTTTTAAATTAATGATGGTTTTTTTGTTCTTTTTTTTACTTCTAATTGTACTTCCCCGACAACGTCGCCAAAATGTTTGGTAAATTCAATGTCTTTGAATTGTCAATCATAAATTGTCAACCAGGGTGCATAGACTGATGAAGTACAGGTGCACAATATGTGCTTAGAAGTTATTCATTAGGTCGTTATGTATTTGTTAAGATCTAAACTTAATATGGAGGTGGTGTTTGTCAATTATATTAGTGTCGTAATTCTTAGGGATGTTGGTTAAGTTTCCTAGGATTTAATCTCTATCCAATTAGTTTGTAGATGATGTGAGAGTCTTTTTACTTGTATTAGATTGTTTTGGGATTGTTGATCCTGAATCTTTATGCTGCAAATCCTAATTCTCTAAGTGCAAAAAGAAACTTATTCTATCAGCTATGAAGAAATACTATCTGAACTCAATTGTTTAGGAGAGAACTTCTCACTCTTTTACTTATTCAATTTTCTCTCATATAAAATATCCCAAGCAACATCTATATTATGAATTAAACGCACTTCAATTATGCTAGATAATAAGAAAATGAAAGGACCATGTTGTACCAGGTATAAAAAAAAATAAATAAAAAACTAAACTAGGTATAAGAAAATGAAAGTTCTTATGAAAATAACAATTCGCTAGCGAGATCATTATGTTGCATTGTCACACAAAACAGAACAATTGAAGAATTAAGGGAAATCATATTGCAATTGATCAAAACCTGTCACTATTTGTAGAGGCCCTCCACATAGCAGTTCAGAGCTTCCAATAAACACAATGCTTGCACACAAAAACTAATTCTATTCACACGGAATTCACAAACTATTCACAATTATATCATTTGGCACACACGCAAATCACAGTGCGGCCATAAGTTTTATAGCAAGTCTCTTGGCATAACTTTATGAATAATTCAAGCCTAATATATCTATCCTATCTAAACTTATATCGCTAAACATTCATTTTGCTATTACGAAAGAAAAACTATGAGGTTTAAATCAATCTCGGGTTTTGTTCTTCATTAATCGGCGGTTGACTTGGAGTTTGACCATGATCTCTTGCGCTTCTCTTAACAAACAGTTTCAAGGGGATAGGAAGCGATCCACGAGGGAGCCATCCTCTATCCATCTGCACCCTTTGCTGCTGACCTAGAATTCCAGAACCTTGCAAGCAATGGAGACAACTACAGAAACCTGGATTAGCTACGGAAACAAACTGATTGGTAGCCAATTGCAACATTAACAAAACAATAGGGTATAAAGTTAAATATGAACAAGAAGATATATTATTGCATACCTTCATCAAAAACTGGTAGATATGGCTTTGTTTAGATGGTAAATATATAGTGAAAAAAGAGGATCATTAGGCAAAAAGGATGTCATGGTAGGACAATCCTCGAACTCTACACTATGGTTCTAGAATTTTGAGAAAAATAAAAAAATATTTATGAAGCGTTTCCTTCAAGAAGCTTCTAAGGTGGTTTTAACCATTTACCACGGATAAAGATATTGATTGCCTACTCTAGAGGTCTTATATCTTATCCTTAGAGCTTATCCTTGTTCATATGTGGATCTCAATCCTAGATTGGTAAATATTAAACTACCACTTTTACGTTATAAATTCATTGTCTCCCATATAGTATGGTTTAGCTTTTGGATATTACTAGTGTCCTCATGTTGCTGCTTTGAGCTTAAGGAATCATCCTCCACTAATGCATTGGGGTTCAGTTTAAAGGTTTTCTTTATGGCAAGGAAGAACAAGACAATTGGGGATACATCTACAAAGTCAAACATTTATAAATGGTTGTAACTCTCGCCTTCATTTATTAATACGAAAATCACTATGTTTTCCTATACTTTTGTCATGTTGATGCTTATGTATTTCAATTCTTTTTGAATCATTGATTACAGACTTTATTTTATGCTATGTGTATATTGTAGTTTTCTTTGTTTGTTTTAGTCATTTTGCAGGTTCCATTATGCACATTCAAGAGCAAGATTGATATGTTGTTGAAGCCAACATCCATCTTAGAGCACTTCAACACTTGGACTAGGAGTTTAGGATGGATGCACTTCAACACTTGGATTGGGAGTTTAGGATGGATATTCATATAAAAATAGGAAAATGAGATGCATTTGAATTGAGCTTGGTGATCTTGTTGGTGTCCTATATTGTTAGTTTTCTCAATGTACCCTCCCACACGATTCTCTCCTATTTATGCTTTACTCTGGAACCCTCCTCACAAAAAGGAAGGAGGAGTGTGGGCATTCAATGCTCTCCTGATTCTAAATTGATAACTATTGTGGAAAGAACATACCTTAGAGATCATTAAGAAACAAACCCTCTGTAAAATTTATCAAGAAAATTTAGCTGATATCAAATTCCTTCTCTAGATGAATTTTGCAAGTCTTATTTTTTGTCTAAAATGCCTTACATGATAAGAACATTATGATTTTATTAATGATTATAAAATAATAAAAATAATAATGTCTAATCAACTTAGACTCTTCTAATCAATCAGTCATGATGATATGTCATCTAAATAATTTGTTTATCTAATAGATTATTCTTTCATGCAAATAAAAAGTCACACTGAGTTTAATGAGATTTAAAAGCAAAAAAAACAAAACAACAAAACAAAACAATCTATATTCATAGTTGAAAAACTATTAAATCAAAATAAAAACTAAAAATGATGAACTATAAAAATATATTTCATCACATGGGCATTGGATAACTAAAAATGATGAACTCTAAAAATATATTTCATCACATGGGCATTGGATAATGCATGGGTAATTAAGGTTAGGTTAAACTTGATCACAGCTAGAGAGAAACCAAACCCAAAAGCTATGACCAAAAACTTCTAAGAATAAACATAACTGAATATAAATTGGTCTTGTTGTCTCGAAAGCTCATATATACAAACAAAAACATCACAAAGAATGCATGAGACACAAAAGAAAATTCTTGAAACGCAGTCTTAAAAGATGCAGTCGTAATTTGGTTACATATATAGAATACAAAAACTTTTTGATATGGAATTTCTAATTTCGCTTTTTAACTCTTAACATGTTTAAATATTTAACTATTTAACTATATATGTTTTCCATCGGCGTAACAATTGAATAGAAGGCACCAACTGTGGGCTAAATATAACTAAAAAAAATTTCAAATGTTTTGAGATTTCTATTTTTTTTTATTTATATGAACATTGTCTAAAGTATCTGCAACATCAATTCTTATGATGAAAGAAAATGGTTCGTAATTTAAGATAGAGAAAAAATTGTTTTTAAAAGTTGAAGTCTTTCGAATAACTAATATAGGTTTTAACTTTGTTGTTAACAAATTTTTAATAAAATAAAAAAGATGTAATGACAAGTTGCAGCTTTAAACGATTGGGTTCGCAATCAATCTCCAGATTCGGGGTTTTAATAGCAATCATTTTTCTAAGTTTGATAAATATTATGATAAAACAACTATTAACAATAAGAATATCATTAATATAAATAACAATGTTACCTCTTATTTTAATAAATATAATAATAATACTGTGTATAATAACTGTATCTGTCTCACTCAAACAATAATGGAATTCATGAATAATTTTTAATCATTAATAATTTAATAAATATTCCGATAACTGATTAAATTTAGGAATAAGAACTAATAATATAGAAATAATATAGATTTATTTTATAATACTAATAAAATCTCTTTGGGATTTTAATAATAATAATAATAACAATAACAACAACGACGACATCGACATCGACATAGTCGATGATGACGACAACAACGGTGATGATAATGATGATGATGATGATGATGATAATGTCACGATGATGATGGTGACGATGGTGATGACGTTGAAAATGACGATAACGATGATGATGATGATAATAATAATAATTCTTTTTTGTTTTTTAAGAACGTTATTAATCTTTCCAACAAGAACTTTGATCCTTTTGTCTTCAGTCTTCTTAACAAAGGTCTCAATTTTTCCCTTGCCGTGAATAAGATTCCTATTGATGACATTATCTGTAGCATTGAGTAGGGTATTAAGGACCTTCCAGATAATGCTAAGGAAGCTATTAGGCAAGATTACGCTGTTGTTCTTAGGAAGGCTAAACCTCCTAAGAATAACCTCAACAAGGTTGAGTTTCATGCCCTAAATCCCTAAGGGATGACCCTACCATTGTTGTCCTTAGAGCAAACAAAGGTGGAGAAGTTGTCATTCTTGATAAGTCTCATTATGTACGCAAAATGTTAGACCATCTATCTAACAGTGGGAGTTACATCAAGCTTAAGGAGAATCCCATTAAGTCTGTCTCTATATAGGTAGCAGCTGCTATTAAGTCGGATCTGTCTCTTAATCCTCTTTCCCATAACCTCATTTAGAGAAATCCCCTTACCCCAGGATCTATGGCTATGAGATTCATAATCTGGCCCGCCCCCTCCCCCCCCCCCCCCACCAAGACCTATTTTCAACACAATAGGTGGACCCACCTATCTTCTTGCTAATTTTTTTATCTTAGAAGCTTAAGCCTCTTGTTGGGCGCATTGATTCTTTTGTTAAATACTCTCCCTCCTTTATTCAAGAGTGGAGAGATATCAAATTGGAACCAAGAGATTTGCTGGTTAGTTTTGACGTTGTTTCCTTAGACACCAAAATCCCCATCCAAGAAGCCATTGATATCATAAATCACATCACTAACAAAGACACTGCCAAGTTAGTTGGCATCTGCCTCACCTTGACCTTCTTCAGTTTCCATCATGATTTCTATGAGCAAACATGTGGTGTTTCAATGGCTGCCCCTCTTTCCCTTATCATCGCTAACCTATTTATGGAAGATTTTGAGACCAAGACCTTAGCCACTACTCAATTTCATCCCAAAAATTGGAAGAGGTTTGTTGATGATACTCGTGTCATCTGGACTCATGGCCGGGAGAAGTTTCACCTATTTCTTAACCACCTTAATTCTCAATCTGACTCCATCAAGTTCACGATGAAAGTTGAGGTGGATGGTCACTTTCTCTTTCTCTACATTCTCCTTTCAAGGATGAGTGATGGTTACATTTTTCACCAGGACCTTTGGGAAAAGACTCACATGGAATAGTATCTCCATGCCAGTTCTCATCATTTCCTAGCTCAGAAATTTGGGGTTCTTAGCACTCTTACTATGTGTGCTCTAAGAATCTCTGATGATAGCCACCTTGCAAAGGAGAAGTCCCATCTTCTTGAAGTTTTTTAGAAATAATGGGTATATCATATCTGAAAGCTTCAAGGCCTTTCAAAAATCTTGCAAAGAGCCTAGAGTTAAACCTACTCGTGATGATCCTTTCTCTAAGGTTCATCTCTCGTATATCCAAGGAACCACAGATAGGATTTCCCATATCCTTAAGAATATTAATGTCTTTTCTTCATTCAAGCCTCTCAATACCATTAAAAATTCTCTTAGATTTGTTAAAGACCTTATTGATCCTAAGGAATCAAAAGGGTTCTACCTTGTTCCCTGCTCTTTTGGTATCCCCTACATTGGAGAAACATGTAGATCTATTAAACAAAGAATCAATGAGCATGTTGCAGACATTAGACACAATTGCTCTCGCTCATCAGCCTTACTCGAGCATGCAGAAAAATCAAAGCACCACGTTTGCATTGAAGAATCCAAAGTCATCGCTAAAGTAGTTCACTTCCACAACAAGAATCTTAGGGAGGTGATTGAGATCAAAAGGCATGCCAAAAATCTTAATAGGGATGATGGTTGGAAATTGAGTAAGAGCTCGATTCCAGCTCTCTCATCATAACTCATCATTCCTTCTCCTTTCTCCTCTTTATTCTCTTTTTGGTCTATTTTCTTTTAGTTTCTGCCTTGATCCCCTATTTTTACTTTTATTATTATTATCTTAATCTATTTATTTATTTATTACTTTTTTTTTAATTATTATTATATATTTTTTAATTTTTCTTTGCATAACAATATAAAATTACTAGTATTATTTTTCTAGTTAACCTTTAACTCTTATTTGATTTAGTTTTATCATGGCTACCTTTTCGAAGAACTTATTTGTCCCTCTATCAAATAATAAAACTTGATTTTAATAAATTATTAATTATTGGATTTATTTGGGATTAAATAATTTAAATTCATAACAACTAGTTTTCTAATAAGTCATCCTCTAACAATAAGATGATATAAATTATTAATAAATAACTACTTTACATTCATTCAATAATATGGAAATTCAATATTTTATATTTAATTATTCCTTGACAACTATTTTCAACTAACTATAGAATATTTTAATAAAATAACTCCTTACCACTAATTCCCTAATAATTAATTTCTTTACCTATTAACTAATTCACCGACAATGAGTTTTTAACAACTAACTCTAGGCAATGTTGCATCCCTATTATTAATTCCTTCTAATCGATGGATTTCTCACATAGTCCTAAGGATAAACCACATTAGTTGGTTCGAAACGTCGACCAAATCCTAACAATGTGTTAATCCAAAAGACTTTCTTCTACATTATGGATCACAAAAGTCTTAGATGTAAGTTTAATATTTATTATGTGCAAAGAAAAATATGCAACCCATATGTTACTTTAGAAGAGGAAGAAGAAAAAAGACAAAAAATTTAATGGGAAAGAGGGTACATGAGCAACTGGAAAAGGAAGGAGTGGATGTTAATAACTGTATAGAGCAGCATAGAGAAAAGAGGAACATAGTGGGAAGCTAGGGAGCACACTAACGGACTCGATAGCAGGAAAAGGGATGAGGAGGATTCAAGCTACTAGAGAGGGTAAGAGAGAAACACAAAAGAGAAGACTAAAGCTACTAAAAATGCAACAGAAAATATTTGGATTGGCGAGGGCATAGTAGAAAAGAGAGATAGATCGAGCTGCTAGGATAGTATAGTTGAGAATTGATAATTCAAACCTCTAGAGTGGGTTTAGTGGACTAGCAGTAGTGGATCTATGGAGTCTCTATGCTTTTTATTAACAACAATTTAGCTTGTGGGTGGAGGAGAAAGAACCTCTGGGGTCCCTATTTCAGCCATTAGTTTTTATTCAATTGCCTGAGTAACCAGCTTAGTCCCTAGAATCTGACTCGAGGGTGATGCCTACAAGAGAGATTTGGTTGCAACAATCTATGGTTGAGTGGAGAGTTGCAATTTCCAACGCAGTTTCCCATCTTGAGTTGAATCCAAGATAAGTTCTTCTTGTGTAATATCTAATGTGAAATCACATTTATGTTGAGGAATTGATTTTGTAGAGTATGTATGGAATTACATGGATTCTTGTGGTTAAAGTAATGATCATTTTGAATTTGGTGCTTCATTTTTGTGATTTTGCATTTATGTTCTTTGTGCAGACAATATGTATACATGTATAAACACCTAATTGAATTGCATCCTAAAGTAGTTGTCACAAATAAACCTCACGCTCATTAAAAATGTTGTTCGCACTAGAAATCTAAATATAAGTGTTTATTCCTATCTTTGTTGCAGGAAAGATAGTAGTCCAAGGCCTAGTTATTTGTTTGGATGTCGATATTTAAACATTGATTTTCCTTATACTTAAATCACATACATACAAACATTTATGTGAGTATCGTGCACACTAGTTACTATATCATTACATTTTAGGCATGATAAAACATTTAGTACTAATTAAATAATTAAATAATTAATTAGTTAATATATATGTATATATATAAACCCCTATTGATCTTAATAAATGATCATATCCTTGATGATTCAAAGACATAATAGTCTTGCACAAGAGAAAGAGTGTTATGCTCAATGCGTTGGTAAATTCACGTGCGTAATGGGAAGAATGAGGTATATAAAACTCATTGAAGGGAACTTAACAATGCATGGAGGCTTTTAAATAGTCGTTGAAATTGAAAATAGGAAGAGACCCATACAATGCCACAATTGAACCTGTCATCATTTTACAACCATAAGTCTAGTGGTAATAAAAAATGCGTGAAGGCGTGTTGTATGAACCATTGTTCGTTTGATGATAGGAATATTATTCCTAAGGTGAGTCAGATGTTTTAAAGGTGAGAACTATATAGTACACCACCACCACTTACATGGAGTTGGAGGCTTTGGCTTTAAATCCCAATCCATAAAACATGTGGCCATATCGCCTAATGCCAGTTCATTATTCAATCTTAAATAAATACCTTATGGTGAAACAAATGTAGTAAGGGAGATTGACTACTTCCCTTGCACTGCTCGATAATACTCTCATAATGTTGAGTGGGGTGTACACCATAAGGTGAGTGCCATATAATACTTCACGTATCACATTAGTTTTACTCCTTATAATCTTACGGGTGGTGTAAGTGTGTATAATTGCTTTAGTGGCGGAGACTATTCTCAAAGAACAACAGTGACTCAATCTTAGAAATCAACATCTAATAGCAATAGTATGTTAAAATTAACGGAGAAAGATAGAGCTAGTTAAGGATAGGATTGAGACTCTAAGATTAGGTCTTAGGTCCTATCGAGGGAGTGGTTGAAACCACCTTGATTGTGTGAAAGCCTATATTACTAGGTTGTTCTCCTAATCTGTATGTAAAGTAATGTAATAGTGCTTGTGTGTATGAGTGTTTATACACTGTCCAGGTATTTCACCTGGAGAGTCGTTTAGTTAATATACTCTATTTTTTATCATGGTATCAAAGCTGCAGGAAGGAGAAGCATGTACGTTGAGTTGAGGAGCGCGATGTCGTCGTAGGGGGGCTGAAGAGTAATCGTGCTGATACTCTTGGAGACTTCCCCATTTTTTATTTGCTGCATCATCGTAGGATTTTTGTGTGCCTCGGTGATGCATCATCACCGAATTCTGGTGTACCTCGGTGACTAGTCGTGGATCCAAGGTAAATAGCTACGATGATTGTGTTGGCTGCATCTTTTTAAAGGTTGTGTGTACCTAGAAGCTATGTGGAAAACAATGGACTTTTTTTTCTTTTGAGGAGGTTTCCTATAGAAGGGGGAGATCACCCCAGCCTTGCCACACAAGGAGCCTAGCCTTGCTACATGAAGGAGCCAGTGGGCGTGGTGGATGACATTGCGTGTTGTGTAAGTCTGCTAGGGTGAAAGGAGCTCACACTAGGAGGCCTGTTCGTTCAGCGGATGCATGGTGGCTGCCTATAGCTGCAGTGATTCTGACAAGTTTGCTATCCTTTTATCTTAGGAAGCTACGTAGAGGAGCTGTTGGGCTCTAAATAGACTCAAGAAAAGCGTGTGGCATATCTTTCTCTAGTAAAGCGAGACCAAGATAGGTCGAATGGCACTGTTGGTATGGACGTGCAATAGTGGAGGTTGAATTGGTTGTTTGTTTGGATCCGCAAACAGAGAAAGAGGCAGAGAGGAGCTCACACCTACCTGAGGAAGGCCCTTTCATTTGATGGAGTGGAGGCCAAATATTTGTGGAGGAGAGATCGGCATGCCCATATATGCATGTTGATTTGCTGATTAATTGAGAACTGCAGCTGCGTAGAGGAGGCTGCCTAACATCAATATCATGGATTTGCTTGCTTTTTTAAAGGATGATTAGTGGCCCAATGTGGAGAATAGAAGGTTGCCTCCAGAGGAAGCCATGGTTGTGGAGCGTAGCAAGGTTGGTTGTTGGATTGAGCACAACCTATGAGGAAGTGAATCCCATGGTCGCAATAGCAAAGGAAGATTTGTTTGAAGCCTGTTTGATAGGTACCTATGACCACCGATTTGTGAGGTTTCCATGTTAGAGGCCAAATCATTGCTAAACTAGGATGAGGTAGAGGAGATCAAGGAATTGAATAGAGGATGAATCATCTTGAAAATCTATCTGAGTAATTTGTGGCTTTGACTGACGTGTTGCTGGTTGTGGTGATTTTGCTTCCCCTCAACATATCAAGGTTTCCTAAATCAACAATCATGGTGGCAACGCATATTGAGGTTTGTGTAGAGGCCTGCGTGGAAGTCGAGGAGGCTGCACTTACCCGGGAGTTGCAAGGAGTTTAGATTGAGCAGCGTGGAGCGTGGATCTGGTGAAGCCTGTGGAGGTGTTTTACTGGCTTAGGTGTGGTTTTCTAGTTTGATAGAGTTACAAGCTATTCACTATTTGACAACTCCATCAGAAATTCCATGGTGGTTTAAAGGAAACTTAATAAAGACCATACTGTAAACAGTCCCAACTGCGATCTGAAGGCTTATGACCAACTACTTCTAGTGCTCTCTGGCATCCACGTAGTAGTAGCCCACCGTGTTTGGTAGCCTGGGTTCTATGCTAAATATCTGTAGAGACTCTGTATGAGGAAAGAGTTAGCGGGAATCAAGGTATCCTCCTATGTTTTCTTTTTTAACCATTTGGTGGATGATTGGTGGATGTGCACAACGGTTAAGTGAAGTGGAGAGGCAATAGTTTTTTGCTAACATTGAAAAACTCATCGCCTATTTATATTGAAATAGTTTTATTCCATGTCTTAATCCATCGCTTGAATGTACTTGGATGCCTCTGGTTCTTGGTATTTCTAGAAAGGTGGACCACAAGTTTGGACAAACCTTTGGCTCACACTATGATTCATACTATTAGCATTTTGCATAGGTCAAATGGAAACGATCCAAGAGTTGCCACAGATTAATGGCCATAAGACAGAAAGGCTACCAAGGAGGAGTTGATGATGTTGCAGCAATAGATATGAAAGTTTTTTTTAATGCATAAAAGCATGATTATTTTTTCTTAATTAAAGAAGGAAATATGGATGTTTATTTAAAAGTTTTTTGGTTCTTTAATTAAAGAATTTAATTTTTCCCATTAAATAAAAAGGAGGCAAAGATCCGCCCTATGCTATCACTGTGTGGAGTTACTTGTGTAATTTGTAACTGCACAAGGATGAGAAGAATGAGGCGTTTTATTTTTTTGGAATTTGAACTCGCTGCGTGATCTGTGTCGGGAACATTTGTTTGGAACATAATCAAGAAAGCTATGGTCTTCTGAGTTTTGTCCAAAAACAAACCTACTCATAGTGGGCTATAGAGGCATATTGGCAGAAGAGGAAACTAATTGATCTGTCTGGGGAGCCATAAAGCTGGTGGAGAAAATAGAAGGAGAAAATGGGTCTTCAAAGTAAATTGTAAGAGTCTTGAAGAAAATTTAGGAGAAAGCATCAAAGGAGAATTGCAAAATATTGTTTTGCTAAATTTTGTGATATGTTTCAGGTTGACGGTGATGGACCAACTGCTGATCAAGATGCAGATTTGGAATTTGGTGAGATCATTAAATGGTTAATGCCAAATTTACCGTCTTTTTCAGGCATGAATTATCAAATATGGGCAAATGAATGAAAAAAATACTATGGAAGGTAAATTTAATGGATTATGTTGAAGATGTTATTAATGATAGTGGAGATGCATTAGTATTAAGTCTTATAACATCTGCAGTAGATGACAACATCATACTCAGCATAATATATGAATATGGAGGGATTTTTAGTCCAAAATTCTTATGGGATGTTTTACAAATGAAATATTGTTTGAATGAGGGAAATGATGCTAAAGATATTCCCATATTTGATTGTAAAACTAAAGATGCAATGATGGGTGATGAATGTGTGTCTGTAACTAAAACTTGTGATGATGAAAGCACATCTATTATTGTAGAACCTGAAAGTTTACCAGATGCAAAAATTAAGTTTGATGAGACTTATATACCTCATGATGAGTGGATCAATTTGATGATTGAAAAACATCTTATTGATGTATTACTATTTGGTGAGAAGGAAGGTTTATCCTCATATACAGATCAAATGCAGAACATGCCTGTAGCAACAGAAATGAGTGAAGAGGTTGAAGGCATAACTATGACAACAGAAAGGGGTGAAATAGGGAGAGATGGAGAAATGAAATTTCTCCTAAAGGAGAAGGAAGATAAAAGAAAATGTGGTCCTCTTTATAAATCTAACATTGTTCTTTGTGCAGATATTGGGAGGCAGGAGAAAGCAACGAAGTTTGAAGAAGAATTGAATTTTCTTGAAGCATGGCTTGAAACACCGTGTCTTTATGAAGTCAACATAGAATTTGCATTAATGAATCGTGAAGACATCATCGCTGACATTCAGATGGTTAACACCAGAAATAATGAGAAGGAAAATTCTTCTATCTAGCCTGCCATAATTCTAAGAAGGGGAAGAATAAGAATTCAAGTTTTCCTTCACAAGGGAAAATATGAGGTGATGATACAACACTACCTCATGGCAAAGAAAGTGAAGATGAAGCTTCATCCACAAATGAACAAGTATGGACTCTGTTGCAAGAATACAAAAATGAAAACCTTTGTTACCAAGTTGTTTCATGTTTTAATTATAAACCTAGCTAATACTGAGACCAGCATGCATATGTTATTATTTAGTACCCTTTCTCCATTAAGGGGGAGTGTTAGAATTAATGGAGAAAGATAGAGTTAGTTAAGGATAGGATTGAGACTCTAAGATTAGGTCTCAAGTCCTACTATCCAGGGAGTGGTTGAAACCACCCTAATTGTGTGAAAGCCTATATTACTAGGTTGTTCTCTTAATCTATATGTAAAGTAATGTAATAATGCTTGTGTGTATGAGTGTTTATATACTTTCCAGGTATTTTACCTTGAGAGTCATTTAGTTAATAAAATCTATTTTTTATCACAGTACAATTATGGAAGCCATGCTACGCTTATTAACTGTCAAATTTTTTCACTCGACATTATACTCTTTTATTGAGTGTGAGACATTAAAAACATGTCATGTAATACATGGTGCACCATAATATTAATTCATTCCCTATAGTCACCATATAAGCTTAATACTTTGGGCGAAGACAAGAGTCGTAGCTTCAGGGCCTAAGAACCCATGGGACCTTCCATCAAGACCGAGGGTGAATCCAACACAATGGTTGGATGTGGTTTAAATAGTGTGAACAATGATTGGTACTATGGGTTTTCCTCCTTGTGACATTAACATGGGGAGAAGGCCTTGCCACTGTCTAGATTATTGGATGGATTGTAGGTAATAGATGGTGGAGATGTTGACGAGGGACTTCCCCAGTGACATGAGTAGAGAGAGAGTCTAGCCCCACAAGTCGTAGATTGAGCTCGCTTAATTTATACCATGGGATGGACAAGGTGATAGGTGGACGTCGTGGACTGTTTGGGTGTCATGACATGGTGGGTTGAGGTTGTGTTGGTATATATATATATATATATATATATATATATATATATACATACATTGTTGGGACTAATGCATCCCATAGTGTGTATACTCATTTACAAATGTGTTATATAATAGAGTGTATTTTCATTATGGTTTGGCATATGTGTGTATAGACCATATTGTATCGACACTCATGCTTATGTAAAAAGGGGTAAGGCACGGTGCATGCCACCAAACTGCATTAAGTGAACAAGATACATGGTCTATAGCAGAAAAAAAGAGAAGATCCCAATTCGAAAACCAATAAAATTTCAAAGAGACATATGTTGAGATCCAGGAGCCCAAATTGGGAAAAAATTAATATCAATGGAAACATCTCTAAGACGAGTGTGATAATGATGATGAAACTTGTTTTGATTTTTAGGGGCTAGAAGGAAATGCTAAAAGAAAAAAAACCATTTCTCTATTTGTACCAAAGAAATTGGTTAACATCATGGACACCTCATTGAGGTAAAGTGGGGTGTTTACACTATTTCCCTATTTTCCCATCTCTTTCTATCTTCCTTCCCAAATCTCTTTGTCTCTCTTTTATATTGATTCCCCATATCCCTCTCCTTTTTTCTCTTCCTTCCCCCATCTCTCTCTCTTCCTTCATCTCTCTCTCTCTATTTCTCTCTCTCCAATGTCTCCCTCCTATTTATCTCTCTATATTTATCCCCCAAAGATTCCCCTCTCTCAACACTTCTCTATATATACCCTATCCCTATCCCTATTTCTATCTCTCTCTCCCTTTTCCTATTCCCTCATATCTCTCTCTTACATTCCCCATCTCTCTCTCTTTCTGTATCCCTCTCTCTCCCTATGTCCACCTCTCTCTATCGCTCTTCTCCTTTCCCTATTTCCTCATCTCTCTCTATCTATATATTTCTCTCTCTCTTACTTATCCCATCTCTCTCTCACTTTCTCTCCCCTTTGTATGTATCCCTCCTATATCCATTGTTTTCTCTCTCTCTCTCTCTCTCTCTAACCTCCTGTATGACCTCGATCCAAGAGTATCCAGGATGGCCTACAATTTGAATTCCCCAAAGTTTGATGGACATTCAAGTCAAAGATCTTGATGAGACAATTCGAACACAATTTTAATTATGTAAAATTGATTCCGTATGAGGAAGTTATCATAGTTTGAAGTTTTGCAACAAAAAGTCAAAGTCATCCTACCATCACATGTGGCAGCTTCACACATTGACACGTAGTATGTTGTACAGATGACACTTGGCAGTTGTGAATGACATGGCATAGTGCAAGTTGACTGAATAGATGCTACAAAACTTTGAAATCTGCTACGAAACTGTTAAATTTGCTTCAAAATCAGATGCTACGAAACTATTAAATCTACAATGAAATCAGATGCTACAAACTGTGAAATTTTCTATGAAATCAGATGCCATGTATTATATATTAAATATCTTGGTTATAACAAAAACTAAAAATGATCACATGGTTTCATATTATGTTGTTCATTGGGTATATTATGTTAAATGTGTTGGTTACATACCATGTTATGGTTGGTTTGTTGATATGTAGTCTTGACCACATGGTGTAGAGTATGTATCGATATATGGTTGTTGTAACCACATCAAAAACGCGTCGTCCATGGTGGATATATTAATGCCCAATTTTTATGAAAACCATAAAATACATGGACCAATGAATATTGAATATGCTAAGATTATGATTCATTCAAAGCATATCAGTTGATGGTTTGTGATATACATGTCTTGACCACATGGTGCAGAGTATATATTGATATATGGTTGTTGTAACCACATCCAAAATGTATCGTCTAAAAGTTAACATGTTGGATATGTTAATGGCCAGGTCTTATGACAACCATAAAATACATGGACCAATGAATATCAAATACCCTAAGATTATGATTCATTCAAGGTATATCAATTGATGGTTTGTGATATACGTGCTAAGGATAGTTACAATGATATGCCATATAATGTATGGCTGTAAAATGCTTTAATATATGGCTTTTTTGTTAATAAAAATATACCATTTTTATATGTGTTGGGTGCTATAGGGATTAATGCATAGTGTATGGCAGATGAAGGAACCCTCAAGGGTCTTCCCAGGACCCTTGGCCGACTGTAAGATTATCTACAGATGTCACAAAGATACATGCATGTCCATGTTCAAAAACTAACTATCAAAGAAAAACATATTCATTACCTTGAGCCTTTGTGTGGTGTTTCTCGCGAGCGCAATGCAGCTAGGTGGAAGTCCCCTGAACTAGCTCTAGATCAAGTCCTGCACATAGAAAAGACAAGCGTAATCACAACATAAAACCTTGATAATCAATGTATAAACATACAAAAGACATCTAGTTACACATAACTAAGCCACTCATGCTAAAAGACATTGAATAAACATATAAATGAATTATAGTACCAACATCACGGAGTGGACAGTACAACTGCAGTTCTATATTAATGTCGAAACAGTGATTACAACCATTGGTTGCATCAGCCTTCCCTTACCCCTCCATCTCCTCTCTCTCTCTCTCTCTCCCTTCTTACCAACTTCTTATGCTTAAGTCTGAGACTCTGTTCGATAATGAAGTAAGCTATCCTTTCAAATGATCTGACCCCTTTCACAATAGCCCTAGCTCTGCTTATGTAGCATGTGAGGTTAAGGTTTCCAAGTTTCTCCATGAGTTTCTTTAGGTAAAAGTAATGATGTTGCCATTATTTTGAGCTCTTTCCCATTTGCATACTCCATTAGGATTAGTAATCCCCTAAATAGGTTAAACTTGGATGTTTCCTTGCTTTTCTGAGTTGATTTAGGAGAGAATATAGGGATATTTCTTAGTCAATCCGTTCCTTTGACCCTTATATCCTCATTAGGGTTTACTAACATTGTTCCTGAGGTAACAAGTAGAGTTACTTAGGTCAATAACACACGCTTGGGCTTGCTGAGAAGCTTTATAAAGCAAGTTTCTAGTGTATAGATAGCGTTAGCTTGGAAACAAGGCTTGTGAAATTGGTCATTGCTTCAGTCATCATGTCTTTTCCCTATGAACTAATGAGGAGGTCATTTTCTTGTATAACGGATGCCCCCTAAAGTGTGAGATCAAAGGCTGTGACGATGGCCAAAACACATACTTAATTATTATGTTCCTTCTTGACAAAAAGAGAGAGAGGATCAGATCTTTGAGCGGTACGGGAAACCTGATACAACACATATATATAAAAAACTAAAATCATGTCCTGAGTCGGGCATTCCCACTCTCAGTAGATATGTCAAATTGATTTTCTCATAAAAGAGATTTGATGATGCTAGTCGTTCATAAGCACAATGTAGAACCAGTGTCATAATAGGATCATTCTGATGAGTTGTCTCCAAAAGAGAAATATACACAACTTGGGAGAGGAAACAAGGCTGAGTGATGCAAGCCTCTACCCAAGGTCTTGATTCCTGCTTCATTGAACATCATAGATCGATACATGTGAATATATTCATTGATGTAAAACATGCATGAAATTGTCTGATTACTAGTCAATAATGGAGACCATTAACAGACGTGAGGAAGGCCATCAATAACGGTGATGGTCTCCAAGATGCACAGTACAATCTAGCAAGAATGAAAAAAAATTGTCATCGAACACTCGTAGAATTGTTTAACCAAGAGCCAATAATGAGAACCCCTGATCAAACACAAGGTGACCTGCGACTGATGTCTGCAAGTACCAAGGCACTGACATGTTTCTGTGTCTTTTTCCTAGATAGAGTGTTGAAGTCGATAGGAAGAGACCTGTCGAAAGGTAGGCAATAATGTGTCCTACATCAATTGACACGAAATGGGACAAGAACGATTTGTTTTTTGAGGAATTTTTTTGAACATTGGGTCAAAACGATAGAGGGCATGATGAAATAATATGCTTGATGGGTTGATGGAGGAAACAAAAGAAAAAAGGTTTTCCCTTGAATACTAGAAGGCATGACAACAAATTTAACCATGTAGCATTAGACTCATGAACACCAAAGAGTGTTAAGATACAAAAATGTAATAACATCAGGGTATATAGGCTAAATTCATAGACTGGTAAGATTCATATTGAGAGGCCATCACAAGGAAGGTTTATATGAGGAAGTGCCATGTTCAAGAGAGTGGTTGCTGCCAAAAAACTCTTTTCATAATATGGAACATAACGCAATTGTATTGTCCACTTTCCCCATCAAGTTAGTTTAGTGAGTCCAAACGGGTAAACTCATCGATGTTTTCATGTTTTAAGAGTTTGAAAAGGACCGTAAAAAGAGTGACTCTATGCCCTATCTGATTAGTTTAATGAGTCCAGATAGGCAAACTCGTCGACCTTTTTATGTTTTAAGAGTCTGAAAAGGACCATAAAAAGAGTGGCTCTACTTCACATCTATGTAATTTAATGAGTCTAGATGAGATAACACGATGGTATTTTCATATATAGAGAGTCTGAAAACATCATAAAGAGTGACTCCATGGTGGTCCCTTTGTCATAGTTGTTAACCAGGTGCAACAAAGGTTTAATAATATACCCAGATTGGTTACTTTTCTTTGAGTTAATCTACTGAGTCTGGATAAAGAGAAACCTATGCTCAATAGATGTTGACCTCATTTTGTTACGAGTATGAGGAGACTGACTAAACTTGATATTCATTGTGAATTTTTAATGAGTCACGCGACGACAAACTCAATACCTTCATCGAATTTTAACGAGTCAAATGAAGAAAACTCAAAGTATCTTTTTCAATTTAGTGAGCAAGGAAAAAGAGGTAAAAGAAATGCTCATTCCTTCTTCATAGATTTAACGAGCCCGAAGAAGGGAAAAACTAGGGGATTGCTCGATTTTAACAGTGAGAAATGGTCCCAAAAAAGAAAGTGCTCATATTGTTGCCATAGATTTTTAAATGAGCCCAGTGATGAAAACTCGAGATTTTTTTGTTTAACGAGCGAGAAAAGTACCTAAAAGAATGCTCGGATCATATTCATATGTTTTTAACGAGCTTGAAGAAAAGAATCGAGATTTGTTTTCAAATTTATGAGCGAGAAAAAAGCGCCTAAAAAGAATGCTCATATGATCTTTTTCAATTTCATGAGCTAGAAAAAGAGTGAAAAAGAGTTTCTCGGATTGTCATTGTATGTGTTTAATGAGCCCAGTGATGAAAACTTAGGGATTTTTTGAATTAACAAGCAAGAAAAATACCACAAAAAGAATGCTCACTCTCATTTGTGGTATTTTAACGATCCTGAAGAAGGAGACTCGAGGTTTTTCGGATTAACGAGCAAGAAAAATACCATAAATAGATTGATCAATTTTCTTCATGGTAGTCTTATGAGCCCAAAGATGGAGACTCAAGGTTTTTTCGGATAAATGAACAAGAAAAATACCAAAAGAAAGAAGGCTTGATGCTTCTTGATCTCATGCTTGACAATAGAAGGGTCTATGCCATGCATTTCCTCATAAGACTAAGTGAAAACATCACGAAAATCCTTAAAAGGGTGGGTGAAACTATCAATTTCCTCAAGATTGCAGTTGGCTTCAATCTGTATATTTTCCAGGATGTCTATCTTGATAGAAATATTGACGAGCAATGTCTTTGAAAGATTGCCCATGTTTCCTTCCGAGTCCAAAGTTTGGATAGTTGTAGATAGTGAGGAAACAATTTCAGGTGCGTCATATGAGAGGATTTGAAGAGGCATCATGTCTGAATTAGATATCAAAGAACGATGGTGTGAGTCCTCCCAAGGTCACTCTTATAAACTCATGATCTCTCTAATAGCTACATCCATAGCTAGAACTTGATTGAGGGGATAAAAATAAGGAGCAGTTATGGGAAGGGTAGTGGTACTGTTGGTCGTGACCAAAGTGACTAGAGACGCGAATGCAGATTGAATGGCCTGGAAGGCCAATTCAGCTGGTGACAATGACATTTGTTCTCCGTAAGTATCAATGTCTAAAGGGGCTAGTAGGATCTAAGGATTCGTCTGTTCGTGAGGAATGGATTGAACCGTATTGACCGTATGTGGAACCGCTAGTGACAGAAGAGGGAAACAACCCATCAAGGAAGAGCCCTTCAGTAGACGGGTACTGATATTGTCGTAAGAGTCAGGTACACCACCCATTAAGGGTACAAAGCTACTTGGTAACAAGGAATAATCATGGGTGCAAAAGGACAACTGGTCCACTGTGACTAACTTTCCATCCAATGGAAATAGGATGACACAAAAGACAGTAGACACAATGGAAATCATGGTGTAAGTCCAATTATGACCCAACAAGATATTATAGTCGATCTTTCTATCTATGACTTCAATGTCCACCATTACCGTTTTCCCATACAAGGTGATGGGGTAGTTAGCATGGTAACCTTTTGGGATGAAAGTGTGGTCGTCGAAAGCTTTAAGGGAATTCGACAGTCGAGATAGGGTTGGAGAACCCAAAGTGAGCCAACCTGAAGCCGACATTATGCAGGTATAAGCACCTTCATCATTGATAGTTCTATGTATACCTTTACCTTTCGAGAAGATTGGCACCTGAAATGAAATCCAGTGAGAAAGGGGAGGTTTACATTTTTCCATGTTGAAAATGGCAAGCATGGAATCCTGAGGGTCGATACCACTAGTAGCCAAAAGCAAGGCTTTCCTTTGCATTGGACATGTTTGTAATACTTTGAGTGTCAACATAGTCAATGACACTTGCGCCAAGTCTTCTACAATGTTGTAGTTTTGGGTGGCACCTGCAGAAGTATTGTGCATTGTGCGTCGAAGTGTCCCTTTAGGGGGGTGAATCACAAAGTTAGCAACCAGGCTTTCGATATGAAGATTAAGGTAGTGGTGGGTTATGACTTGAGGAGGGTTCCTCTGCATGAGAAACTAGAGCTCCATAAGATTTGGATCTGGTTTGTAGGTCTACCGTTTCAAAGCTGTAAATGGTAGAAGGTCCTTCACTAGCTGAAGGATGTTGCGAACCACAATTCCCCCCTTGCAAGGGTTGGGGTTGGTTTGCAATAAGGTGTTGTTGCTTTTGAGTGGGGAAAGGATTATTTAGGATAGTAGGGGTCCTGCCAATATCCTTTTTAGCAATGAAATTTATGCACTCCTAAAGATGTGAGTAGCAATAGGTCATGTGGTCTTCAGCAAGATTTTGCAAGGGAATCTGGCAGGTTTATCCTTTCCATTGTTAGAGGGCACAACTGCCTTTTGCTTGGGGTTAGACTACTTTTTTGACTACTCTTTAGAAGGAGTGATCTTTTTCTTATTCTTCTTGTTCTTAGCACCAATTTTTTATTTAGACTGCACAGAGTTGATCATGGTGGTAGGAAGAGCATTTGTTTGGTAGAGGGGTCCAGTAACATCTGGGATATGTGGCCACTGAGTTGTTTTACAACAACCCGAGAGGTTGCGCTGATAATCCCATCGACGTGTGCTCTGGGTTGCTAATTAGCAGGAGCATTGGAGTTGTGAGGGGCACTGGGAATTATGTTGTATAGAGTGCCAGACTATGAATATTTCAGATCCAAGTGTTGGGCACGATGAATGGATTGGTATTCTATGACCGCACCACCTATGGTGACATCCTTAGTGATTTGGGGGAGTAGAGACTTGCAGAACCAATCCTCTAAGAGATAGTCTGGGCGGGTAGCTTTGAATAACCTCTGCTTACGTCTCCATTCATGTATATGATCATAGATCTGGGTGGCAGTATCCTAACATAATGAAGTGAGGAGTTTCATCCCAGTTTCATAGCAGATGGGTAGCTGGGAGTGGTTTAAGAATTCCATTGCTAGATAGCCAAAGGTATTGACTGACGTGCATGGTAACTCAATGTACCACATGGCTACATTGCCAATAAGGGTGTGGGGAAAAATGCGTAACTAGATACTATCATCCACCATGGAGTTAGAAACACACCATAGATGATAGGTGGTGATGTGTGTACCCAGATCCTCCCCTTGCTTCCCTTCGAACTTAGGGATGTTTGTCAATTTTTTATGTAGGATTGGCAGCCGAAGTAAGTTATGATAGATGGGGTGACTTGTAAGTTTGTACAAGTTGAGGATATCAAGTGTTGCCAAGAAAGGAAAAGTGTTTGATGCCCCCAAATCAGACCAAGGTGATGAGATATGACTTGAGTATCCTTGCGATGCTCCCATCGTGTTGTTCCCAATAGTATACACAATTGCATGGTATAATAGGTGCCTTGGGGTATGTTATTGTAATGTGGATTTCCATAGGGAATGTTATGTTGGCGGATAGAAGTGCCCCCTTGACTGATTTGTAGTTGTGAGTAGGGTGCTCCCATGGATTGATTGGGACTTCCTTGAGGATTCCCGCTCGCCACAAAACTAACCATAATTCCTTGACTATCATAAGGAGTGTTCATGTCAATCAGTGAATGATCATGCATGCCTAAAAATGGAGGGGGAACTGTTATGTTCCCGGCCAGTATATGCATATTAGGAGTGCCCCCAAATACTTGAATCTGGGGGTTAGAACTATACAATGGATGCCAACCATATTGTTGGTTGAAGGGACCCATGCTAACTGTGCTATATTGAGCATTATAAGGAGCACTATATGTAGCACTTGTTGAAGGTACAGGGTTTGACACTAAAAGGGAAAAACCCAGAATTGACTGGGTTCCACTCGTGGAGGGTATCATGATAGGGGTTGAACCTAGGACAAATGGGATAACAAGGTTTGCCATCAAAGGTGTGGTATTGATTGTCGATTGGGGAAGTGGTGGGGGACCAAAAGTGTCCAAAAAGTCCCATGACCCATTATTCATCCACAGGATGGGTGGAAGTGTCGTAACTGAAGACAAATGAGTTACAGATGCAATGGGAACCAAGAGTCGGCCCAACGGATTCGTGATAGGAGGGTTGTATGGAGGAAGAAATCCTTCAGTAAAGAAATCCTTCGTAAGCTTGAATCGTTAGATGTCTAAACTAATTCTGTGTGAGATATCAGAGATTGATTTCCCAAAGACAGGGAATCCAGTTCACTAGAGCTTGACGGATCCTCCTTAGTGAGTGGGGGAAGTCCTAACAATCATCTAGATTAATGATGAGGGTTAGATGTAGCCACGGTGGCCAATAATTTTTATCAGCAAATTTTACAATGATGCTTATTAAAGTCTCAATGATAACACTCTAGGACCTAAAAAATAAAAAATACACTAAGTAAATCAATGAACATGTAGAGGGAATGTAGCAAACCCGAAATAACAACACATAATTAATTAGATTAACTAAGCGATTTATAATCAACAAGCAATTTATCAACTAGTTAACAAAAAATATGAGTGAAGAGAGGAAACTTACCTATGGAACGCTAGTTGAATTATACTACCTGCAACAAAGTCTTGGGGACAACTCTCCACCCAACCATAGGCTCAGTTGCACAAAATCTTGCTACAATTGGCCACCCCTAAGCCCTCAATCAACGTACTACTGCTAGGGTATCCTTTGTCTCACGACACTATTCTCCCAAGAGAATGGATGGTGGAATCATGGAATGATGGAATGCCTCTCATCTTCCTCCCCATATATTAAATAGAGCAAACATTGGAAGGGGAACCGCATGCACACACTCCATGTGTCAACTTGCAACTTTACTTCTTTCTTGTTTTATTTCCTATTTATATTTATTTATAGCATGTAATTAAATTATTTTATTACTATTTATTATTTATTTACTATTTACTATTACTATTTTTTTATTTATAGTTTATTATTTATTTCATATTATATTATATTATTTATTATTTATTATTAAGGGACATTATAAGGAGATGACTCTGTTTGATAATCATTGATCACTAGAGATGAAACCTAGTATCACAATGAATAACAGAGAGAGTTGGCCAAATTTACAGTTACGGTTACTCTAGATCTTCGCCCAAACCTCAAATTGAGGGGCCAAGTACTCTCGTGAAGACGAGCACCCTCCCCAAAACTGAATACAGAGTAAGTCCGTCTGTGTTAGGTACTAGGGCAGCCCGCCCTAGTCACGTTGTGTTAGTCCCTAAAAGTATGGGCACTAAGGATACCTCAGATCACAGACACTACCGGGGGGGACATATTCATAGACAATACGCTGTGTAGGTAGGATACTTGAGTCCCCGACTCAGCTCCGATATCCCCGAAGGGATCCCCGATACATAGAATACTCAAAACAGATGCAAGAAAAGGCGAGCTACCTTCACTTACAATCCAATATTGTGTCTTACTTACCTCTGATTTGACTGGAGTGGTCCCGGTAGTATGAGTGCAAAAGGATTTCTCTCTTTAATGACACTAGTTTTGGTGTATGATCTTGCGCAGTTTACCCACATGGCCTAACCCAAGATCCTAGCCTAAACTAATGTATGTTTACTCTAGAAAGAGTTTCCGACTGATTTTATTAGGTAGATTTTAATTGTACTTTGTTAGAGTCTTCAGTAGGGGTGTTGAGGTATGAGATTTTATGGGAATCTGACTCAAATCATGCAAAAACAATGCTTGTAAATTTTCAATTTCAATGAATAATCTGCTTCTACAAAGGGCCATTCATACATCAATATTCATTCCATGTATCCTATTCTATACAAAACTAGCATAACCGACAGAAATTTTCAATGCTCACTAAAAACTGCTGAAACCATATAATGCAGCTCTAATAAACTAAGCAGAAAACAATAATTTTATTTTATTTTTTCTTTTATGAAAATACAAACTCTAAGAAGGAAAGCTATTTTCTTAAAAATAAAAATTGTTCAGGACACAGATCAGTCAAACAAACACAACTACAGATCCCTCATCAGTCTAGAAGCAAGTTTCCCAACCCTTTGAGGTTACAGACATTGTTGTTTATCAAAAAGTGGGTGACTAACCCTCTGTGCTAAAAGCCATAGAGAGTTACTAGTGGCACTAACACTCTTTTTGTGAAGCCACAGTGCTTTATAAAGCTCTATTTACGCTGGTAACCTACGTTAGTTAGGAAATACACTTTAAAAAATGGATGTGGGGATCAAAACTAGGGTTGAGGAATGAAAGAAGAGTGTTGCAAGGTCTTGAGTGGTCAGAAAAATAATGAAGAAGTACAGGAAGGTCTGGAAGAAGCAGAGATCTAGGAACTTTCTAGGAAAATCAAGAACTAAAGTGTAGTCCCCAACAGAGTCACCAATTATGCTATATGGATTAATGCAGGGTGTATGGAAGATGAACGAACCCTCAAGGGTCTTCCGGGACCCTTGGCAAACTGTAAGATTATCAACAGTTGTCACAAAGATACATGCATGTCCATGCTCAATAACTAACAATTAAAGAAAAATAGATTCATTACCTCGAGCCTTCGTGTGGAGTTTCTAGAGAGCGCAATGCAGCTAGGTGGAAGTCCCTTGAGTCGGCTCGAGATCAAGTCTTGCACATAGAAAAGACAAGCGTAATCACAGCATGAAACCTTGATAATCAATGTATAAACATACAAAAGACATCTAGTTACACATAACTAAGCCACTCATGCTAAAAGAAATTGAATAAACATATAAATGAATTATAGTACCAACATCATGGAGTGGACAGTACAACTGCAGTTCTATATTAATGTCGAAAGAGTGATTACAACCATCGGTTGCATAAGCCTTTCCTTACCCCTCTAGCTCCTCTCTCTCTCTCCCTCTTACCAACTTCTTATGCTTAAGTCTGAGACTCTGCTCGACAATGAAGTAAGTTGTCCTTTCAAATGATCTGACCCCTTTCACAATAGCCCTAGCTCTGCTTATGTAGCATGTGAGGTTAGGGTTGCCAAGTTTCTCCATGAGTTTCTTTAGGTAAAAGCAATGATGTTGTCATTCTTTTGAGATCTTTCCCATTTGCATACTCCATTAGGATTATTAATCCCCCAAATAGGTTGAACTTGGATGTTTCCTTGCTTTTTTGAGTTGATTTAGGAGAGAATATAGGGATATTTCATAGTCAATCCACTCCTTTGACCCTTAAATCCTCATTAGTGTTTCCTAACATTGTTTCTGAGGTAACATGTAGAGTTACTTGGGTCACTAACACACCCTTAGGCTTGCTAAGAAGCTTTATAAAGTAGGTTGCTAGTGTATAGACAACATTAGCTTGGAAACAAGGCTTGTGAACTTGGTCATTGCTTCAGTCATCATGCCTTTGCCCTTTGAACTAATGAGGAGGTCATTTTCCTGTATAACATTAGGTCATAAACATCACAGGCTCTTCCCTTGCATGTGGACCCTCTAAGCCTATATATGTAAAACACAATTTCCAATGTGCCATACAACTTTGTGGTCATGAGAATATGGCCTAACATTTGTCTTTTATGGCCTATTTTACATTATGTATTATTTGTAAACATAGTTTTGACCCTTTTGAAGGGAAAAAAAAGGAGAGATAGGTCAACAAGAGTTTGTAATGGTTATTGTGCAACTACAAAATAGATTATAGTGTTTTGTTTTGTAGAAGGCTAAGCCTTTGCAATTTTGTAATGTGATAAACATTGTTTTTGTGATAAGTCATAGAATTTTTTTCCCTTTTGGAGAATTTCGAAAGGAGAGTTTTAGAGAAGGTCTTTTAGAGACTTTTGAGAAATTGTTGAGTAAAGATACATCTTTGAAGATTGGGGATTTTACATAATTTGAGTCCTTTTGCATCATAATTGAATAGGTTGCTCCATTAGAAGTGGACTCGAAGATAGAGCACACATTGGGAGAACACTATCATCAATCTCATTTTCATTCTTTTATGTTATCTGTGGTTGCTTCTTTATGTTATTGTATTTTTAATAATATTTCTGTCAAGACTTGGTATTTCACATTTTGTTTAAACCCGATAAATCATAAGCTCGCGTCAAAAGATCCTGATCAAGTTTGGTATCAAATCTTGATGAGGTAGTTTGATATTTGTTTTTGATAGTGAATGATTACTAGGTAAAAGCTTAAAAAGGGAGAAGGTCAACCTGAACCTTATAATCCTAAAATTGGTTTGATGAGCTTCATTGAAAGAGGAGAGATGTCTTCACCGAGATGAGACAAGCCATTGTTGAGAAGGAGAAGATACTAGTCAAGTAAAGAAAGAGGGTGATCATCCCACTCCTCCTCCTTCTTCTCCTCCTCATTCAAGACCTTTGTCTCCTCCTCGTTCCTCACCTCCTTCTCCTCTGCCACTACTATCATCTCCTCATAAGAATATTGATTCGAAGAAGCCATTGTTGAATTTGGATGTTAAGTTTGACTTACCACCATATAATGGTGAACTTAATGCAAAATTATTGGATAATTAGATTCGATAGATATAATTTTATTGTTGTATTTAGATGATTGATGAAGATGAGGTAAATATTTAGTTGGCCTCTCTTTATCTTAAAGTTACAACACTAGTATGGTGGGAGACCAAACTTCAAGAAGGAAACAAAAAGAACGGTAAGCTACTTTCTTCATGGTTGGAATTCACTAATGCATTAAAGAATTAGTTTAATCCATTATCTTATACTCAACAGGAAATAATGGAATGGAAAAACACAATACAAGAAAAAGGAGAATGCGTGCAAATTTTTGCTAAAGAATTTAGGAAGAAACAATTAGCTTTGAATATTCCATTTGATTCTCCAGAGATTCCTTTGAAATATATTGGTGCATTGCATAGTTATATTCACCATACTCTCTTGATGTTTAATCCACTAATTTGGATGAACTATGTGTCCAACCTACATCTTGAGTTCAAGGGAAAGAGTGTGCAAAATGATTTTGCGAATAAGAAACCATCCAAGTTCGTTGAAGGAAAATCTAAAGGAAAGAGGAAAAGTAAGAAAATTGTGATAGTGAAGAAATAAGAAGAAAATCCAACATGATCACATTGTGAGAAGGAAGGGCATGATGATGCTCACTATTGGAAGTTGCATCGTGATCAAATCCCTAAGTGGTTTGGAGTAAAGGAAAGCAAATGACTATTGTGATAACACAACAAGATTTAGTATCTAATTAAGGTGATGAAACTCAGGTCACAATTGTTGGAGTAAGAGGTAAAGCATCTACTCATGCTACATCTATTTCTTCTATTCCATCTCCTAGTTGTGTTGAAAGAAAAATAATTTATATTTTTCTTGAAAGGGAGATTATTAAGAATATGAAAATAGATACTCTATTTGATATTAGTTCCTAAGTGAATTTGATTTCTAAGGAACTTCTCAATAAGTTGGGATTAGAAATGACACTTCACAATAAACTTTATCCTCTCAATTAGGCTTTTAATAATGCAAAGTTGCAAGTGATGAAACAATGTAAACTTAGATTTTCTATCACTTAAAATTTATTGATGAGGTTGAGTTAGATGTGGTTCCTATTGATATTTTCATAATTGTTTTAGGAAACCCTTATTTGTATGACAAGAAAGTTGAATTATTTAGACAAGAGAACAAATATCACCTCACCAAATATGGGGTTGAGTCTACTATAAGAGCACGCAAAATGAAGACTAATTTATAACTTGTTAGTGCAGGGAAAATGAAGTGACTCACTAATGCTAGCAATAATTTTGTACTTTTGGTTGTGAGAACAAAGGATATTAGAAAATTTGATGCTTTTAAGAGTTGTGATTCATCTCATAAGGATGAATTTTTTAAACTCATTTCTAACTATGATGAGGTTTTTCAGGAACCTAAAGGATTTCCTCCTTAGAAGGAGATACAACATGAAATTGAGCTACAAGAAGGTGCCCCTATTCCTAGTATTGGAATGTACATGATGTTCACGATTGAGAGTGTAGAGAGAGATTAAGAAGCAAGTTCAAGAGTTTCTTTAGAAGGGAGTCATCAGGCCAAGTACCTCTCCATGTGGATCACATATTGTGATTGTACCAAATAAGTATGGTATGTGGAGAATGTATGATGACATTCTTGCTTTAAATAATATCATGGTAAAGAATCAATACATTCTTCCTTATATTGATGATTTGTCAAATCAGTTAAAAGATGTAGTTTACTTTACTAAGATAGACTTGCAAAGTGGATATCATCAGATTCAGATTGTAGATTGTGATGTTTAGAAAATTTCTTTCAAAACTAATAAGAGTTTGTTTGAATGTTTAATGATGCATTTTGGGATTTGCAATGCCTTGGAAACTTTTATGCATGTGATGAATGATGTTTTGCAGCCATTCATTGATGTCTTTGTGATTGTCCATCTAGATGAGATTCTGGTGTTTAGAAAAACTTGGGATGAACATGTCAAGCATATTAGGAAAGTATTTGATACTTTGAAGAAGGATTTGTATGTGAAATTTTCAAAGTGTGAATTTGGAAAGACATCATTAGTATATTTCGGTTATGTCATAGTGGTGGTGAACTGAAAATTGTTCCCTCTAAGGTTAAAGAAATTGTGAATTGGCCAAAGCCTAGAACAAAAATGGAAGTTAGAAGTTTCCTAGGAGTAGTCAACTATTGGAGGAAATTTATTTCCTACTTTTCATTTATTGCATCTCCTTTACATGCATTGACTAGCGTGAAACAAGTCTTTCAGTGAGGAGTCAAACAAAGGAAAGTATTTGATACATTGAAAGAAAAGATCGATATCGCACCAATGTCAATACTTCAAGATTTTCAACAATCATTTGAGATATATACTGATGCAAGTGGATTACATTCATCAACATAAATATATCCATTGGAATATTTTTTTGGTACCTGGCGAAGTCTCCATGGGGTTTTTTTTTGGGAAGTATGTCATTTAAGATGAATAAAGAGATGAAGATAAGGCCATAAAATTTATATAGAAGATCCATATGGTGCATCAAGTAGTGCAAGAATATTTGGAGAACAACCAAGCCCAATATAAAGTTAGGCATGAAAAAAATATGATGGATAATGATTTTCAAGTTTGTGATCGAGTTTGGTTAACCTATATTTCTTGGTTAAGAGGGGAAAGTAAGAAGCTCAATCCAATCAGCTATGGCCTGTTTACTATTTTAGAGAAGATTTCCAATAATGTTTTTCGATTAGATATATCACCATATATTCATATTTACTTAGTTGAGAATTTGGACAATTGAAATTGTATGAGTCATTGATGATCATGGATTAGGATGAGAGTGTTCAAGTTCCTTCCATTGATGATTTTTCTCCTAAGTATCTAAATAAGTTGCAAGAATATGTCATCCTAGACAAGAATATGAGGAACTGACTTTTTGGAGATGCGGAATATTTTGTGTGGGTCTTAAGGGAATGAATCCTAGCTAGGCATGGTGGATTAAGATAGGGAAAGTGAGGGAGAAATACCCTCACCTATTTTCTGAGTAGTTTATATTTTGGTGGTCCAAAAGATTCCTGGTCGGGAGGTTTGATCTAGGAGGATCCAAGATGACCTAAAATTTAATGTCCCCAAAGTTTGACGGAAATAAGATCAAGGCAAAGAGACCGATGATATGATTCCAACATAATTTGAATTTCGCCAACCGAGTGTTGGGCGTACTTTTTATACCTATTTCCTATACTTTCTTTCCCCAGTTTTAATCCTTTTTTCCCTCTAGACCCAAAAAAATTTACATGTTAATCGCCTTTTGCTTATTATGAACAACCTATTTTTCCATCATGTTATTTTTCTATTTTTGCTAAATATAATTATGCGATATTCCTTTTTATGGCTAACTGGGGTAAGCATTGGAGAAGTCTTTTGGATCCTCTCCTCTTTTCCAGGTGGTTCTTGTGAGAACAAGGTTATGGAATGAACCATCACATTGATAGGTCTAAGAGCAGGATGGAACATATTGTTATTACACTCTGTGTGTTGCTATAGATCTTGTTGTTACACCACAATGTTGTTACAGGTGCTTCTGTTACACCGTGTTGATGTTACAAATTATCATTGTTACAGCTCAGGTTCTATTACAAGGTTGTTGTTACCTAGTGATTGTTGTTACATCCAAAACCATCATTTGACTACAAGATGTTGTTACATGGTAGCTGGAAAAGTTGTGGGCACCATTCCATGCAACAATTATTAGAAGTTATGAATTCTTATTTACAAAGTGTCAGATCCAAGCATTTATGATCTTAATCGATGTATTTAAATAACATTCATATTTAGGAACTAGTTATAACAATTTCCATTTTATGATCAACAGAAGAATCATGATATTCTCATGAGTGATCTATTCCTAATTTTGGGTATGTAATAACTATAAGAGAAACTTAATCTCTCATGCATGGGGGATGTCATAGAGATTACTGTTATTTTTTACTTGTAAATTTTAATTGTTTTTAATATTAAAGACACTGTGGTAATGCTCTTGATGTTTCTAAGTTGATTCTTTAACTAATCTCATGTTCATTCCTATGCCCCTGCTAGGGAGGTGTTGAAGCCCCGGAAATCGGGTCAACAACAAGGGGGATACCCGTCCAGTCCAGACCTTGGTTGGCAGCTCCTTTCCCGTTTGGTATAGCAGGTCCGACTGGGGATAATGGGACCAATTTTGTAGTTTGTGTGTGTGTGTAAGATTAATTGACGTTCCTGGCTTTAAAATATTCTAATTGAGGTGATCTACTTCTAATTCTAATCTAATGACATGTAACTGTATTCTGAAAAAGCAACAACATCTAAATCTATACTAACCCAGGGTATGATTCTTCTGTTATGTGATCTAAAATGATTTCAGATAACGATCAGTAATAAAGATTATTCAACTGTTATAAGAAAATAATTCAATATAGATGAACCACTTCACATAAAAAGTTAGGCGAAACAGTTGCGAAAAACATATCGCATAATAAGCTACTCATATATCAAGCATAAATAAATAGATATCACCATACAAAAGTGCCAAATGATAACTCAGGCATTCAAGCATTAACATATAAATAATTGAATTTAAATATCACTTTAACATAGGAAATAGAAATAGTTAAGAGATAAAATTACCATTTATAACTAGTTCTACTCATGAGCTTCAAGCGATAGCGATTTATCTCTTCTCAATCCAACATCAACTAAGAGTATAGAAGTGCAACATCAGTAGCAGATATCAGATGAAAAAATCAATAAATCCTGCTCCATTCATTCATCAAAACCTCCTTAGAGGGTGCAAAAGTGCATGTTCTGAGGACAAGTTTTTGATAAATTTTTGGACCCTTCTCTAAATGCATGAGAAGGGTTTAAATACTACTAACTATGTCTAAAAATAACTTATTTACAAAAATTTAGGATACGGTTTAAATGACCATCCTTTTTCTAGAAAAAATAAAATAAAACTATTTCTAAAATTAAATCTAAAACTAACTATTTCTGTATTTTCTCCTTAATGTCGCAAGCATTCAGCATTTGCTTGAGAAGAGTCAGTTGGCTGACTTCAGCCTTTAAATGTGCTGCAAAAAATGGAATCAGCAAGAGCTGGCACCATCTTTTCGGTACTGGGCTTACATGAGACTGAGCAATTAGAGGCTTTCCATTTCGAAAAGTTTTACCCAGCAGGCGCTAATCGCGCCATCGGAAACTGCCTTTGTTTCTTAATCTGGGCTTCCTTAGTGCAATTTTTGCCTCTTGCGTGTTTTCTTGTAGCAGATGTAAAGTTGAAATTTTGTGGAAATAATGATTCCGAGAGCTCTTGACCTCGAGCCTTAAACTGCCTGTCTTTGATGTCACCGCTGTCTAGTATTCCTTTAACCATTTCTGTGCAGGGGCGAATTTTGGGCCTTGCCGCTCTCCGGTGCAGGAATGAACAAGCTAACTCAGCAACTGGTGCTTCAGATGACCTTGATGAGCCTGTAGTAGCCATAAATCCCATTACATTAGGATTAATTTCCTCAAGTAGATTATGTATGCCTTCCCAGGTGAAAATACCCGTGTTTCTGTTTTATGTTGTGTCTTTCTGCAAGGGTGCCTTTTCTCTGTCTTTAGATATTAGAGCCTCGCCTATTTTCATCGTAGCTTCCTGTACATTGCTTTGTATAACCTTTTGTCCTTCATTCCTGCAGTTTACAAGTGAGGTGAGAGTAATGATAATAAATAACGATGGGAATGCTTTGACTACCGAAGGAATTTAAAAATATGCCACCTTACGTGAATTGGCTCATTGATAAACTCAAAACTAGATTTCATTAACAACTGGCAACTACTTCATTAATGAGCATTAAAGCACATAACCAGTCTAGTTTAATGGAAACACTTTTCCTTGCATAATGAACCAAAAATTTGCAATGAGGCGATTTTGCGATTTGCTTTGCAATATCGCAGATCGCTGCATTGCATAATTGCAAGATCGCAAGATCATTCTGTCGTCCTATCGCAATTTCGCAGTATCGCATGGTCACAACATTGCATAATCACAATATCGCATGTTTTGTGTTAAGCAGTTTCTTGCGAGGCACAATTTTGTGATATGCGCTATCGCATATCGACGTTTTCTGTGGTTTTTTATTATAAGTGTGCTTCTAAGAACTGCGATGCAATATATGTTTATCCTTATGCAATTTCACATCAGATTCTCGTGATTTTAGAGTTTAGCTTGTAAGTAGGCATGTTGTTATCTTTTTTGCGATACGATATCCTTTAAGGAGTGATTTTGTCTTCCCTCATCACAAAACTTAAGCTTTTCTAGATATTTTCAAAGGTATTTTCTTAAGTTTACGATGATAAGTTTTATTGAAAAGGAAATACAATCACTAATTGATTTTTTTGAATTCTAGCTAAGGGTCCCCATTTATTTAGTATTATTCACAACACTAAATAAAAGGGGGGTTTTTGGTGGCCACAACAATTGGTGATTCACTTGGAAGAACCAGTTATCTCTGTTGTTCTTTTGAATTTTCTATACTTCCAAAACAGAAAGTTTTCCAGAAAATTAAACTTTATTATAGAAAGATAAACTACGTTATGTTCTAACATGTCAATGATATTTTGTTTCAACTATTTTCAACTCTGATTATTTACTTCCTCAAGCTATTCCTTGTATTTACATCAGTCATTACTTGGTTTTAGAAACATAAAACAAAGGCTTCTTTGTAAATCAATTTTAAATATGCTCATTTGTCGTAGGTAGAGCCTATGCTGCCAGTAGGCGTTCATAGCCTTGACAGGGTTACCTATTACCCAGCAATGATCCTGAATCCTATGTAAAGAAAACTACAATTCTCAAAGAAGAATCCATATCAACACTTATTTCTCTTGATTTATTTTTTTTTACTCTTAAAGAGAAATGTCTTGATTTGATAGCCAATTTATGACACAACCATTCACTTGATTTACAACTTACTGAACAAGCTGGCTCGTGATGAGACCCCTTGTCTTTTGATTGCAACAATCTTGAGTCATTGCCCTGTTGTGGTATGTAGTATTAGTAAAGTCAGCAAGTTATAATATCTGTGATTATGATAGTCCGGCTCGTGATGAGACCTCTCACTCTTTAAGATGAAGTGTATCCTTGGATTGTTCCTATGAAAGTTGTGATTTCCTTAGTAGGGAGGAAGTCATTGTTTCCTTAAGATAGCTCTAGACGATAATAGTAGAGTTTTTGGAAAGAGCTGTTCTACAGAGAGTCTTTATTTTGTTATTGATACCTTTCATTACACTGATATAAAACAATTTCTCACTAAAGGTTGTTTTCATCAAATTTTATGAAGTTGAAACTAGTATCATATCTAGGCTAGAGTCTTTAACTATATATTTCCACAGTAGAGATCAATTTTCCAAAAGAATTGCTATTTATACAAGCGAAAGATCAAAATCTGAAAGAGAATTGGTGTCTTTTTCGTAAATTCCTAATGTAACCATTCACAACTGGTTTTATGAAAATAAAAATCTAATCTACAAAATAAAAGAGTAATCTTCTAGTGAAAATATTTTTTTAGGATCTGACCATTAACAGGTAAAGAATCTCTTTTTCCTGCTAAATCCTGCAACATAAAAGTGGACGGACCTATGACTTCTACAATTTGAAAAGGACCAAGCCACATTCGTTGAAATTTAGTATGTTTTCCTTTTCCCTCATGAGCCTTGTCCCATTTTAAAACTAGATCTCCCACCTGAAAATATTTTCTTGTCATCATATTTGAATCAAAAGAGGATTTTACTAATGCTTGATGATGAGCATGAGTTCTTTTAGCCTATTCTCGTTGTTCTTCTAACTTAATTATTTCCATTTGCCTCAGTTGTAAGTAGGAAGTTGGTACTTCATCAATATACTGAAATAAAGACAAAGAGGGGATTGCTAAATGCATCCGGAGAACCACTTCTTTTCCATAAATTAAATTGAACGGAGAAGTGCCAATGGAGGCTTTTTGCATTATTCGATCTTCCCATAAAGCATATATTAAAGATTTATGCCAATTTTTATGATTTTGGTCAACTGTTCGTTTGATAATCCTGATTGGTTTTTTATTTGTAGATTCAGCTAACCCATTTCCCTGTGGGTGATAATTGGCAAAATATTTAAGTTTGAAACCTCTTTTAAGTGCAAATTCAGTCATTGTATTTCCAGAAAAGTATGATGCATTGTCAAACATTAAAGCCGAAGGAAATCCAAACCTGGTGATTATAAATTGATCTATGAATTCAATGATATGTTCAGCATTAGCCGTCTTGAGTGGAATTGCTTCTACCCATTTAGTAAAGTGATTTGTTGCTGTAAGAATGTATCTATGCTACTTAGAAGAGTGAGGAATGATCTCACCTATTATGTCCAATCCCCACTGATCAAAAGGTTGCTCAATGTTGACTGGTTGTAATGGCAAGGACGGTTTTTTCTGTCTCCCAGTAGCAGTTTGGTAGATTTGACACTTCCTCACGTAATTGTGTGAGTCTTTAAATAATGTGGGCTAGTAATATCCTACTGGTAATATTTTATGTGCAGTAGCATCTACAGCATAGTGTCCGCTTGCTGGCCCGTCATGGAGTTCCTCGTGCACTTGTATGTCTGCAGATGGAATTTCAAATATTAGTGATGCTCCGGCCAACATTTTGCAAGAGCATTGACCTTTTACAATGCTTGCTGGTTTGATTTCTACATCATATTCTTGTAAGGCAGTAAATCGATTGGCTCTTTTCTCACCCACCTATTTTTGTACTAGAAGATTTATTACTACTGGAAACGGTACAATGATTTTTGTACGGGTTTTGAGTAAAAAGGGTCTGAAATATTTGATTTATTTAAAAACATCGTAAGCCTGTTTCTCCACATCTGAATAATTTAATTTAGCTCCCTGTAAATTTGAACTGAAGAAAGCAATCAAGGCTTCTACCTTCTCTTGATTTGCCTGAGTAAGTATCGTTGTGTATGATCTGTCAGATGCAAATGTATATAAAACAAAAGGCTTTGAAAAATTTGGAGTTGCTAAAGATGGAGCATTGACAATTGCTTGTTTTATTAGATTGAATGCTTCATATTCGTCTTGACCCCATTTGAAGATTGAGTTCTTTTTTATCATCGTTTGTAAGGGAAACACGATTCTTGAAAAATCCAAAACGAATCTCTTTAAAAAGTTGATTTGACCAAGGAAAGATTGCATAGCTTTTTTGTTGTGAGGTAGGGAAATTTTGGAAATCTCTTTGATCCTGTCAGGGTCAGTGTGAATTCCAGTTTTTGACACTATGAATCCTAGAAGTTTTCCTTCACTTAATGCGAAAAAGGACTTTTTAGGGTGATTGAAATTCCATACCTTAAACAACGTTGGAATATTTGTTTTAAATCTCTAAGATGGTTGCTTCGTCTCTTGGAATAGACAGTTATATCATCCAAATAGATTACCACAAACTTATTAGCTAAACCTCTGAATGCAATGTCCATGGCTCTCTGAAATGTGGCAGTAGCATTAATCAAACCAAAAGGAATTTTTTTATATGTGTAAGTACCCCATTTGGTTTTGAATGTAGTTTTTAATTGATCATCAGGATGTACCAACACTTGATTGTATCCTGAAAATCCATCTAAAAAGGAGATTAATTCTGAACCAACGACTGCTTGCAAAATTTGTTCCATAGGAGGCAAAGGAAAATTATCCTTTTGGCAGACTTTATTAAGGTTTCAAAAGTCAATACAGATTCTAATATCTCCGTTTTTCTTTCTAACAGGGACCATGTTGGAGACCCATTTGGAATGTCGAACAGGAAAGATTATTTTGGCTTCCAATAACTTGTTGAGTTCAGATTTAATCTGATTTTCTAAATTGGGAAGGATTTTTCTCAACTTCTGTTGGACTGGTTTTGCATTTTCCATCATTGGAATAGTATGTTGGATGATTGAAGTGTCATATGTTTTAAGTTCATCATAGTTCCAAGAAAAAAAAAATCTGTATTTTCTCAAAAGACGGATATATGCTAACTTTTCTTTGGGAGTTAGGCCAAGGCCTAGACTGATGTTTTGGGGTTTGGTATCAATTCCCAGATTTACTAATTCGTAATTCAAAGTTGAACTTTGGATTTTTGAATTAGTAGATCTCTTAAACCAATCTTTCAAATCATAAAGGTCTTCTAGTTTGACTACCGACTTAGGTATAGCATTGTTAGTGCTATCCTATTGCAATTGTCGGTCATGTTGGTCTTCATCAATTATTTGATTGGTATAGGATCCTTCAGAAGTGAGAAAACTCACGATGTTAGGATTGTCATTGAAAATTCTCTAATTTGTGATGTTATCGGGAATATAAGGTCTAAAGATTAATTATTGAAAATCTATCGGGACTAAAATATTCTGAAGGGATAAGTTTAGAAGCTACATTAGCTAAAAGGTCTGCACTTGCATTCTAGAGTCTGGGAATTGATGAAATATTAAATGCTATAAAGTGCTAAGTCAGATCTTGAACTAAAGATTGATAATGTTTTAAATGACCTGATAAGCAATGTATATTATTACGTACCTGTCTGACTACAATTTCAGAGTCTTCGAAAACTTGAAGGTATTTGACATTTAATTTGATTGCTTTGTACAACCCTTGGACTAAAGCTTCATACTCCACTGTATTGTTGGTGCAATCAAATTCGAGTCTGCAAGTTAACATAGTTTTATCTCCTTCTGGAGTAACTAGCACGCATCCTACTCCTGCTCCTTCGTTAGATTTAGAACCATCAAAACATAATTTCCAAAATGAAGATTTATTTACAGGACTATCTAAAAAATTGATACATTTAGAACTATTTGTTTGAGAAAAAATTTCGACTAGATAAAATAGAATGTTCTAAGTAAGGTGATGTGTGAGCATTAAAATTTCCTAGGAAAGAATCTATTGAGTAATTGCCAACAATGCTGTTGTTATATGCTACTGGTTCATTTTCCCCCTCAAGTTCTGTTACTATGTATTTCTGATGTCGTTCTCATTCAAATTTTATTTGATTTGGTTTACCATTGTAGGGAAGCCACATGTGCAACCAATCAGCTGTGAAGTATCCATGGAGTTTTTCTGACCAATCCTTGCTAAGAATTAAGCCATAAAATTCTGGAATATCAACAACTAAAATGTCGATAACTTGACATACCTTTGGGTTGGATGACAGCCTTATGGTAACCTGATTCAATTCACCAATTACCTCGACTTGTGATCGATCTAGCTAGACTATGCGCACATCAGACTTCTATGGTTGACGTCCAATTTTGTACATATTGACTTCGGTAAAATATTCGATGAAGCTCCAAAATCCACTAAACAATTATGCACATTTTTATTAAAAATTTCATAAGTAAGAAGAAAGGGGGAAGTATGATATCTCGATCTATCTCCAATTAATACGATGTCGTTTCGATCAACCTTGTTAATCGCATTAGTTAGAGGTCTTCCCATGTCATGGGAAGCTTGAGAAACTACAGCAGCAGGCAAAGATGCAACTGGCACAGCATGTAATTCTTTCAAAATTATCTTTTGCTGGTGTTTTAACTTGCTCAATTCGTAAAGAGTGATGTTGGCCCTAGTATTTTTCATATCTTCTATAATATTGTACTCCATTTCATCCGAAATGATCATCATTTTAGATGGAGTAGAGGAATCTGTTTGGACTGGGCTAGTTTGAGTCACTTTAGATGTTGTCTTCTTGGGTGCAATTTTATCCTTCGTTCCAAGCTTGTGCTCTTTGGCTTAGGGGTAGTTTGGGGGGGATCAAGCTGATTTCTGCTTCGCGTACTAATTGGGAATGCTTCTTGATCCTCTTCTTGTGGGAGGATGAAATCCCAAATTCATTGTAACCTTACAACTTCTTCTTCATCAGTTTTCTCTTGAGTAGCGATCTCCTCTTCTTCTTCTTCAGATTCAATGTTTGTAATAGCGTTGGGGGGCTTTGAATCATTCGAGGGATTTCTTTTAAAAGCTCTGTATGGCTTCTTTGAAGAAGTTTCTACCACTTGTTTTTTTATGTCGACCATCTCATTAGACATGGTCTTCAAAACTTTTTGTAATCCTTCTAAGTCAAAAGGATCTTTCAATTGCTGTTTCTTGGGATCTTCTTTGAATGTTACCTTCTTATACTTTCGTTCTTCGATTGCGGTCTTCTTTTCCAGGGCTATAATCCGTTTCTCTACAACTATTGCTTCTTTCATGTTATCAGCCAAAGTTGTCTTATTAGCCCTATCCACAAAGATTGCTATATTTGATGGTAATGCAGTAATGTACCATTCACTCTGCACTTCTTCGCTGCGCTTGGAAGCAGTAGGAATTTTGTTTAATAGTTTATTGAAATGAGAATTGAAGTCCTTGATAGGTTCTTTTGATTGGGCCCTGAGGTTTGACAGGTCACTAATCAACATCGCAGTAGACCTATCATCACCAAACTTAATGAGGAATTGCTCCTCAAAGATGTCCCAACTAGTAATAGATCCAGATGGTAGTGAAAAATACCATGATCCGACTGTTCCTTGAAGGGTATACGGAAAACTTCAAATGAAATCATCTTCATTGGTAACTCCATTAAGATTTATGGATAGCATAAAGTTATTGATATTCTCTTCCGCTAGCATGCCTTCTTCAGGATTGAATTTAGGTAGCTATTTTTTAGGATGGGTTGGCAGCTGACTCAAGGGTGTAGGCATTAAGACTGCCCCTGGATTTTTCCATGGAGATTGACCCATCATTGATTTACTAACGGAAGGAAATGGAAAAGATGATACCTAAGGTTGAGAAGATGAGGATATAATAACTCCTGATGATTGAGAAGGGGATGTAGAAGTACTAGTAGGTTAGTGGAAAATGATCTGGAGTGGCGGAGTGGATGGTTGACTTCGCGGTGAGGAAGTTGAGATGGATGATGATGGTGAAAGAGTCTCACTATCAGACCCTTTAGGTGATTTCCTTACTCTCTTCCTAGTGGGTAGAGGTAATTCAGTTGGCTATGTTGAGATTGCAACAAGATGATGGAGCTTAGTGAAAAGAGTCGCCTTCACTAAGTGGGCCCGTAGGCAAATTATGGCGCAAAGTCTATTTTTAGACTATGTCTATTTATAGACATATGGATCATGTCTATGAGTTGTAGGATGTTGTTTATGGATGATTGGTCAAGTTGGTAAAAATAGATGGACTTCTATTTTTGGACAACAACGGTGACATTGTCAAGCCTAATTATAGAGCAGTCAAATATTATTGTCTTATAATAATATTTAGACTATAAACTTTATCTTATTCTCTTGGAGGACTTCAGTTTGAGCTACATATGTGGCACATGCAGCTGTCAGAAGGAAATATATTTTCTTTGTGGGTCAGTTGAGTTGTTGCATGCATGACTTCGGTTAGAACTCAATCAGTTGAGTTTGGTGGAGTTGATTGTGGAGTTGATGGAGTTCTGTTCAGTTTGACTTGGTTAAAATAGTTGTAATTAGTCTAATTGAAAATAGACTAATGATGAGTTGTTAAACTAATTATTAACTCATAATGAAACTAAAGAATACATCAGTTTACTCAGTTGCATGTCAGTGTATGTTTAGTTCAACAGGGACAAGTGTTAGAGGATCAGATTGCTATCAGTTGTGACTATAGTTGTGCATGAGGATTTGCACAATCAATGGGATTGAGTTATGCCAACGAGAATTGGCCAATACCAAGTGATTATAGCCTATTCTCACGTGATTACCAGTGTGAGTGATTCTTTTGAGGTAAATACGAGTTTGGTTCAACCATTCTCATCCATTCTTGAGCAGGTATTGAGCAGTGGAGGCAAGCAAGCAGTGGAATAGATTTGGAGATGAGATCTGAGCTCTATTGTGTGTAACAGGTGGAGATAGTGCTGGATACTTGTGAGAAGTATTGAATATTGTAATGTTACATGTTCTCAATCATTAATATACAGATAGTGTGGGGTTTTTAGCTGGAAGCTTTCCCCGGGTTACATATTGTGTAAATGTGTGCATGCTCTTGATGTTTTATTGTTATTGATGCTGCTATATTGATGATCAACGTAGAGGAGCTTATGTATTGTGTATGTATTCCGCAATAGTACATGATCAGGATAATCTCCATTGAATATGTGTTTAATTCAAAATTTCGACTGGCTGAACACCAAATTTTTCACTCTTTAATCTGGTTAAGGGATGAGCAGGGTTATATTGCAAAGTCACGCTGCCTTGAGATTTATCAGATCTTTGAGGAGATATAGAAAATCGCTGAAGTTTGTGAATCAAAGATTCGGCTTCAAGTGGTTCAATAGTAGATTGTTCTAAAATGTTAGGGTTTGTAGCAACGACTGTTGATCCTACGACTTCTGGTGGTGGATTTAAAGCTTCTAAATGCAATGGAGAAGTCAGGGGAGATGGTGAGGGCGATTTACTCTCAAAATGGTATTTAGATTTGGACTTACTTGCCATTCATAGTTTGAGGCTCTCCTTCTAGTGCCAAATATGTTGAAGCCCCAAAAATCGGGTCAACAACAAGGGGGATACCAGCCCAGTCCGGACCTTGGTTGGCAGCTCCTTTTCCGTTTGGTATAGCAGGTCCAACTGGGGATAATGGGACCAGTTTCCCAGTTTGTGTGTGTGTGTGTAAGAATAATTGATGTTCCTGGCTTTAAAATATTCTAATTGAGGTGATCTACTTCTAATTCTAATATAATGACATGTAATTGTATTCTAAAAAAGCAACAACATCTAAATCTACACTAACCCAGGGTATGATTATTCTGTTATGTGATCTAAAATGATTTCAAATAACAATCGGTAATAAATATTATTCAACTGTTATAAGAAAAGAATTCAATATAGATGAACCACTTTGCATAAAAAGTTAGGCAAAACAGTTGCGAAAAACATATCGCATAATAAGCTACTCATATATCAAGCATAAATAAATAGCTATCACCATACAAAAGTGCCAAATGATAACTCAGGAATTCAAGCATTAACATATAAATAACTGAATTTAAATATCACTTTAACACAAGAAATAGAAATAGTTAAGAGATAAAAGTACGATTTATAACTAGTTCTACTCATGAGCTTCAAGCGATAGCGATTTATCTCTTCTCAATCCAACATCAACTAAGAGTACAGAAGCGCAACATCAGTAGCAGATATCAGATGCAAAAATCAATAAATCTTGTTCCATTCATTCATCAAAACCTCCTCGAAGGGTGCAAAAGTGCATGTTCTGAGGACAAGTTTTTGATAAATTTCCGGACCCTTCTCTAAATGCATGAGAAGGGGTTTAAATACTACTAACTATTTCTAAAAATAACTTATTTACAAAAATTTAGGATATGACTTAAATGACCATCCTTTTTCTAGGAAAAATAAAATGAAACTATTTCTAAAATTAAATCTAAAACTAACTATTTCTATATTTTCTCCTTAATGTCGCAAGCATTCAACATTTGCTTGAGAAGAGTCAGTTGGCTGACTTCAGCCTTTAAATGTGCTACAAAAAATGGAATCAGCAAGCGCTGGCACCAACTTTTCGGTACTGGGCTTACAGGAGACTGAGGAATTAGAGTCTTTCCATTTCGAGAAGTTTTACCTAGCAGGCGCTAATCGCGCCATCGGAAACTGCCTTTGTTTCTTAATCCGGGCTTCCTTAGTGCGATTTTTTCCTCTTGCGTGTTTTCTTGTAGCAGATGTAAAGTTGAAATTTTGTGAAAATAATGATTCCGAGAGCTCTTGACCTCGAGCCTTAAACTGCCTGTCTTTGATGTCACCGCTGTCTAGTATTCCTTTAACCATTTCTGTGCAGGGGCGAATTTTGGGCCTTGCCGCTCTCCGGTGCAGGAATGAACAAGCTAACTCAGCAACTGATGCTTCAGATGACCTTGATGAGCCTGTATTAGCCGTAAATCCCATTACATTAGGATTAGTTTCCTCAAGTATATTATGTATGCCTTCCCAGGTGAAAATACCCGTGTTTCTGTTTTATGTTGTGTCTTTCTGCAAGGGTGCCTTTTCTCTGTCTTCAGATATTAGAGCCTCACCTATTTTCATCGTAGTTTCTTGTACATTGCTTTGTATAACCTTTTGTCCTTCATTCCTGCAGTTTACAAGTGAGGTGAGAGTAATGATAATAAATAATAACGGGAATGCTTTGACAGCCAAAGACATTTAAAAATATGCCACCTTACGTGAATTGGCTCTTTGATAAACTCAAAACTAGATTTCATTAACAACTGGAAACTACTTCATTAATGAGCATTAAAGCACATAACCAGTCTCATTTAATGGAAACACTTTTCATTGAATAATGAACCAAAAATTTGCGATGAGACGATTTTGTGATTTGCTTTGCAATATCGCAGATTGCTGCATCGCATAATCGCAAGATTGTAAGATCGTTCTCTCGTCCTATCACAATTTCGCAGTATTGCATGGTCACAACATAGCATAATCGCAATATCACATGTTTTGTGTTAAGCAGTTTCTTGCGAGGCACGATTTTGCGATATGCACTATCACATATCGGCGTTTTCTCTGGTTTTTTATTATAAATGTGCTTCTAAGAACTGCGATGCGATATATGTTTATCCTTATGCAATTTCACATCGCATTCTCACGATTTTAGAGTTTAGCTTGTAAGTAGGCATGCTGTTATCTTTTCTGCGATACAATATCCTTTAAGTAGTGATTTTGTCTTCCCTCATCACAAAAGTTAAGTTTTTTTAGATATTTTCAAAGGTATTTTCTTAAGTTTACGATGGTAAGTTTTATTGAAAAGGAAATACAATCACTAATTGATTTTTTTGAATTCTATCTAAGGGTCCCCATTTATTTAGTATTAGTCACAACACTAAATAAAAAGGGGGGTTGTTGTTGGCCACAACACGAGGAAGGGTCCTCCTCTTTAGCAGGGACTGCAACTGTACAGTACTTGTTGTTGGGTCAAGAAAAAGGTATGGTTTCTCCTTGGTAATCGCTTTGTTTAGAACTCATCCTGAGATGATTATCGTTGTTTATGAATAAATGTAGAGGAAATAATAGATAAAGTTGAGTAAAAGTAATCAGTAACATATTAGACGAATCTAATCAGGAAAAACTTATCGTTACTATATTTATCTGCATAAGTTGTGAATTAGGCGATGGCTGCCTAATCGACAGGGCGACAACATCTCACAATGGAAAGTGACAGCGTTAGAGGCAAGGCAGGACAATGGAAGACTAAGGAAACCAATGACTAATTTATGATACAATCAAATCAAGAATAATGAAATCCTCAAGATCCCTTGATCCTGAGGATTCTCTTTTATCTATTTACTTTCTAAATGTAATATATAAGGCTGAAAGGAAAAACTGCACGAAGTTCAGAATTTCACAGTTTGTAATTATTCTTTTTGACATTTAATAATTATTCTTTTTGACATTTAATACTATTGTTTGGATGTTGTAACTTACTTACTTACGTTAATGAAGAAAGGTTGCATTTAATTCATACTTATATTTTGAGTATCTCTTAGTGGAGACTTATGGTGACTTTGGGCCCGGTCAAGAGAAGATCGACTGCATCACCTATGTCATAATCTTTTCTATTTCATTCTTGATTGCTTGTTAATCTTAAGTTAATATTAATTTTGATTATTTTAAGGATTGTTGATTCAGTTTGCATTTGTTGTTCATTTGAGATTTAGATTGATTCATGTGTTATATGCGAGTAATAATTTTGATTGAATTGGTTGTGATAGTTCCATCTCGGATCATTATTCCTTTCAAGTAATGTTATCATAGATTTTAGAGATAGAATTAATCACTTTATGCTTCTATATTCATTTGCTATTTATATAATGTTTGATATTCCTATATCGTTTGTTGTTCAATTCAAAATTACTATTCAATTTATATTTGTTGTTCAATCTGGAAATTTTGTTCAATTCAGAATTGTTGTTCAATCCAGAATTGTTGTTCAATTCAAATTTGTTGCTAAATTTAGAATTGTTGCTTAATTAGGATTTTTTGTTTATTTAGGATTTGATGTTCAATTACCATTCTTATTAATTGTTACAATTCTCTTTCATGAGTGAGTGAGTTAGCTTTAATTTTAGTTAAAACTACCAAGTGTGATTCTTTACAAGTTGTATTCAGATCTATTTTTCTTCCATGATAGGTTAAGTAGAATTACGAAGTGCGTTATGAATTTCTTTCATAATTACTTCTTTTAGAGTTGATTGAATTGAGCTTGAAGAAGATAGTCATTAGCAATTGCAATGATTTTTTATTGTTTAACCTCTGAATTCACTGCATATATGGTGCTGACACTCTTGAAATAAAAAGACTTTTCTTGGGTTGACAATTAATGTAGGAATTAAGATTGTCTGTAAAAAGACATCTTAGTGCACCAACATTTTGGCACCTTTGCCAAGGAGAGTGTTCCAAAGTCATTTCCTTTTTATCTTACTATAAAAGAATTGAGTTCTAAAAATGGGAGGTAAGAACCTATGTACCTAGCAAGTAAAGTGTTTGCTTACCAACTCGCTTTTTGGCAAACACTTAGAGGTCAAATAGTAATTGTGTTTTATAAATGACTAGGAATAGAAATATAGAAAAAGAACAGAACCCCCCTCCATGATCCAAAAATGGATGATGGATAAACCTCTAGGTATAAAAGACTTCATGCAAGAGGCAAAAGGTGCCAAATGGCACAAATCCTTTTTAAATCAGAGGAAAACGAATATCACGTACTGCTCTTGCAAATAGTCTCATTGCATGGATCCCTCCATTCTGAATCCAATGCAACTTAAATGGGTGAAAATGGACTTCAGATGGGAAAGCTACCATAAAATGAAGCTACCCTTTTTCAAAGGAAAAAGAGGCAAAAATCCCTTGAATAATGGGTCTAAAGACCCTCTAAGTCTTCCAAATCTCCCAAAAGGGAAAAACAAGTGAAAAATGAGGACCTTTAGAAATATTGGATTACACTATTGGGCCTTGAAAGCATGAGAAAACAACGAAAAATGAGCCTATCGAAGGTCGAAACAACAGTGAACAGGGAACGTCAGATCTGGTCAGTCAACAGTCCAGATCCAATCGGCATATCGCATCGGCGGTGATAGGTGGATTGGCAATCGCAATTGGCATTGGCATGAACCATGTATATGGGAAGGTTGCGGGCTTATGCAATATGCGATTGTGACAAGTTACGTCGCAATATCATGTCAACACATTACAGTGGAGTGGGGCTGATATGTTATATATTATATCTGCGATGCAATGGCTAGACCCAATGGCGCACTAAACCAGATTTAATATATTTTGAAATCTGTTCGAAAGGCATTTCTAATGCATTTTTGTATATTTCACTATTAAATGAAAATGCAAAGGGGAAGCGATATACGATGTAAACCAGACCAGAAAGGGTTCCAGAATGAAAATGTATAGCATTTGAAATCCGCCAAAGCCATTTTTACGTTAATTTTCACCGTTTTAATGTATTTTAAAATACAAAGAGGAAACCTTGGAGCAGGCCAATTGCGATATGCGATAGCGATTCCCATGCGGAATTGATGCGAGTTTAGGGTGTAGTTATGAATATTTCAAGTCCGGATGGACAGTGCTTTATGGATTTTCCGTGTATTGCAGTGTTCTCTATGTAAAACACAAAACGACTATTTTTAAGGGATTTCAAGCATTGATGCCCTCATCCATTACGGAACAGGTGGCCACTGGCGTAAAGGGCATTGTGCAATGATTATTGAATGTTGAAAAGAGGGATTCTAGCAGACCCAAAATTAGAAGACAGAGAGCCCGAGAGGGAAATGAATCAACAATGTCATTTTGGCTTAAAATCCATGAATTTCAAAGGCAGAGGGCTGCTGGGTTGTTGAGGTGTGTTATTGTTAATCCTTGAGGTGTTTTCTATGGAAGCAAAAACCAAATAGGAAGCCAAGGTGAAAGAGGCAGTGCAGAAGCCAAAGGGGCAGCGCATAAGCCAAGGGAGTCACTTGGAGTTCAAGTGAAAAGCCCAAAGGGAGAGCTGTAAACAACCAGAGGGCCAAGAAGCTAGAGCAAAAGAGTGAAAGAGCTAGAGCTAGAGCTAGAGTGAAAGCCAAGAGCCAAAACTAGAGGCAAAGAGCTAGAGTCAGAGCCAAGAGCCAGAACCAAGAGCCAAAGAGTTAGAGCCAAGAGCTAGAGCTTCAAGAGCTAGAGGGGATTAAATGGTGTTTGAACCCACTATTTTTGTGTAGAACAGCAGGAGTTGGGCCAACAACTTATAAAAAAGAGTAATACCATAATCATAGAGAGCTTAGTTGAATTAACTAGAGCTCACAGAGATGTAGCCCAAGAGTTGTGGGTGAAATCCTAATTAATTTGTTGTCTTATGTGTTTGTTTTTACTACTGCTTTTTTCACTGTTATATACATTTATATATCAGTTTAAGCACATTCACATATCAGCACAAACAACAAATTTTAAAGAAAATAATTAGCTGAAACAACTACAAGCATTTATTAATTTTGCGTTGGTTAATCAAATAAACTTGGGAATATTCAAGCTTTGGAAGTGGGAGAGGTTCTTGTAAGTAAGACAAGAAGCCTAAGAGCCTCATGTTTAGATCAGGTGGTATTGGAGCTTAAGAGTGATTAACCACACCTTTAATAAGGTTATATTAGAATTCTTGATTGACAGAGCAAAGACTGCTTGTTTGAAAGGTGTTTGAATAGCAAGAGGCTGATTGTATGCTTGTTTGCAGACTAACTATTTGCCGAGTTTGCAAAGGTGAAGGGAAAGCTATTGATAGCTCAGTCCAGAAAGGAAAAGAAGGAGAAGGGCTGAAGGCATTCTTCTATCCCAAAGGACCTCAAAGCATCCCTGGGAGCACAAGTGGTTTGTTGCAAGAGGTTTCTTAAATAAGCTCTTTATTTATCTTGTTGAAGTTTTTTTTTCATTGGCATAATGACAACTTCTACAAGTGGGTCCTCAAATTCTATGCTCTTCACAAGACTCTTTGATGAAGACATGAAGCAGTAATTGTCCACCATTATGGAAATGGTGAGAGAAATGTATGAGGATGGAAGTAAGAGCAGCATGCTTAGAAAGCAGCTAAATTCCATGAAGGAAGAGAAGCAGTTGCTTGCTGACAAATTGCAGGAAATGGAGAGGCAACTTCATATTGCAAATATGAACATGAAAAGGATCCATGAGTTGGAAACACAACTCTTTGTTGCCCTAGAAGCCTTAGTCAAGTACCAACTTGAAGAAGAGGTAAGCCATTATTGTTTGTCTTCAAATTCCTCTGAGAATGCTTATATTGGTTCTTTTGAGAAACATACTAAAGGCATAGGTTCCAAGCTAATGTCCAAGATGGTCTATGAAGGAAAGGACTTGGGAAAGTGTGCACAAGGTATTGTTGAACCAATAATGGTTGAGGAAAGGCCTAAATATTTGGGTCTTGGCTATGGACAGTCTTATGGAGAGAATTCCAAAGCTACCATGAAAGCCATTAAAATAGTCCCAAGAAGGAGTTTCATTTCATGTCCTCTACCTTAGAAGTCTGAAGGTTATATCCAAGAGGAATACAATAGCTTGAAACATCAATTGTAGGATGCAGGTTTTCAGAAGCACACACTTGAACCAGAGAGTCAGGGAGACTCTAATAGCCTTGAAGAGTTTGATGGTGTTCCAAAGGCAACCACTTCTTCATTTTCTTAACCTCCTCATGAAGGCAATAAAGGTGAAAGAGACAGGTATAAATCTAGTTCTAATTATATTCCTTTTGATTTTGCAAAGCATGATAAATTTCCACATAAGAATGGGGAAAGATTTGTATTTTCCTTTTGTGGTTTGAATAAGCATGATGTTTCTAGATGTTGGAAGAGAATGGCCGCATACAGGAAGCAGAAGAAGGAAAAGAAGCAAGAAGCCAAAGGTCCATTGGACAAGGAAAATCATGCTATCAAGAGGATGCACATGTAGTGCACTTATTTCAATAAGAAAGAACATCTTGCTGCAAAGTGTTGGACACTGAATCCAACATTGTTTCCACCAAAGATAAAGAAAGTGGAAAGAGAAGATGGCAGAAATGGAAGTAAAGATTCCATGAATGATGTGTCTCAAAATGATTCACGTGATGATGCTGATGTGTAGAGAAAGGTAGTACCTTTGAAAGGGACTGTTAAGGAACAGTTAGAGTTTTTATCCAACTAAGATTGCATGTCTATTGATGCATCTACATTATATTTCATTACAACTTCGAAAGTACAGTGTGCTTAAGTGAAAGTTGAAGGATGAAATGCATGCATGAGCATGAAATGCATGAACATAGGGATGTTGATGATTCCCTTGTTTTTAAACATGTATGTGTAATTAACTTGCAGGGTTGATTGCTTTGACATGCATGTGACGTCATGTTGACTTGAAAGAAGTTAACTTGGTATCCAAATGGAGATAATGATGAAGTGTTTCATCTTTTGGAAAAGAGTCCTAATGGTCTTTTTCTACATGCTTGACTTAATGGTCATCTGTTTAAAGGCATTTTTTGTGGGCTTGTTATCTAGTCCATCATTTGGATGCAGATGTAAGACATGGAGGTGTTCACAAGATGTGAAATCTATTTCTTTAGTTGAAGCAAGAGTTTATTCCATCCAGTTGTTGTCTGTATGCATGTTGTTATTGTCAGCTTGTCAAATAGGTACAAATGAAAGTTTTGTGGAGCAGAAGTACTTCACCTTTGTTGAGCCACCTTGGATCAATGATCAAGGAAAATAAGCTCACACTACCTTCTATTACCATTTCAGTAGAAGTTTTGCATGAAGGCAAGGAGGAAGATGGTCCTTCTCAAGAAGACCAACCCATCCAAAGAAGGGAAGTGGTCATAAACTTTGGTTTGAAGGCACTATGCAAAGGTAAGTGTAGGGAGGTTGAACAAAGAGGATGAGTCACTCTCATTTACAATTCAGATCAGTATATCAGTCTTTTGGAGACCAAAAGTTCTTTTAGTGGGAAGGCGTGATACAAAAATGGATCCTAGATAAACCTCTAAGTCTAAAAGACTTCATGCAAGAGGTAAAAGGTGCCAAATGGCACAAATCCTTTGTAAATAAGAGGAAAATGAATATCACAAGCTGCTCTTGGAATAGTCTCATTGCAGGGATCCGTCCATTCTGAATCCAACACAACTTAAATGGGAAAAAATGGACTTCAGATGGGAAAGCTATCATAAAATGAAGCTTCCCTTTTTCAAAGGAAAAAGAGGCAAAAATCCCTTGAATAATGGGTCTAAAATCCCTCTAAGTCTTCCAAATCTCCCAAAAGGGGAAAAAAAGTGAAAAAGGAGGACCTTTAACAATATCATATTACACTATCGGGCCTTGAAAACATGAGAAAATAGTGAAAAATGAGCCTATCAGAGGTCGAAGGAACAGTGAACAAGGATCATCGTATCTGGCCGATCAACAGTCTAGATCCGATCGGCATATCGCATCAACAATGACAAGCATATTAGCAATTGCAATTGGCATCAGCATGAATCATGTATATGGGAAGGCCGTAGGCTTATGCGATATGTGATTGTGACAAGTCACATCACAATATCACATCAGCACATTGCGGTGGAGCAGGGCCGATATGTTATATCTTATATCTGCGATGTGATGGCCGAACCTGATGGGGTGCTAGGCCATATTTAATATATTTTTAAATCCATTCAAAAGACATTTATAATGCATTTTTGTATATTTCGCTATTAAACGAAAATACAGAGGGGAAGCGATATGTGATGTAAATCGAACCTGAAAGAGTTCTAGAATGAAAATGTATAACATTTGAAATCCACGAAAGCCATTTTTACGTTAATTTTCACCGTTTCAATGTATTTTAAAATATAAAGGGGAAACCTTGGAGTAGGCCAATTATGATATGCGATAGCAATTCCTAGGTAGACCTGATGGGAATTTAGGGTGCATATATGAATATTTCAAGTCCAGATGGACAATGCTTTGCAAATTTTTCCGTGTATTGTAGTTTTCTCTATGTAAAACACAAAATGACTATTTTTAAGGTATTTCAAGTGTCGATTCCCTCATCTGTTACAAAACAGGTAGTCGTCGGCCCAAAGGGCATTATGCAATGATATTGAATGCCCAGAAGAGGGATTCAAGCTGACCCAAAGTCGAAAGATAGAGAGCTTGAGAGGGAAATGAATCAACAACGTAGTTTGGGCTTAAAAGCCATGAATATCAAAGAAAAAGGGTTGTTGGGTTGTTGAGAGGTGTTGTTGTTAATTCTTAAGGGTTTTACTATAGAAGCAAAAGCCAAAGAGGAAGCCAAGGCAAAAGAGGCAGCACGGAAGCCAAAGGGACAACATAGAAGGAAAGGGAGTCACTTGGAGTTCAAGTGAAAAGACCAAAGAGAGATTTGTAAATAGCTAGAGGGTCAAGAAGCCAGAGCAGAAGAGTTGAAGGGCTAGAGCAAGAGCCAAAGAACTAGAGTCAGACCCAAGAGCCAAAACTAGAGCCAAAGAGCTAGAGTCAGAGCTATGAGCCAAAACCAAGAGCAAAAGAGCTAGTGCCAAGAGCCAAGAGCCAAGAGCCAGAGCTTCAAGAGCCAGAGGGGATTAAATGGTTTCTGAACGCACTATTTTTGTATAGAACAGCAGGTGTTGGGCCAATAGCTTATAAAAAATACTAATACCATAATCCTAGAGAGCCTAGTTGAATTAACTAGAGCTCACGGAGATGTAGCCCAAGATTCATGGGTGAACTCCTAATTAATTTGTTGCCTTATTTGTTTGTTTTTACTATTGCTTTATTCACTGTTATATGCATTTATTTATCAGTTTAAGCACATTCAGATATCAACACAAACAACAGATTTTAAAGCAAATAATCAGTTGAAACAACTACAAGAATACACCTATATTTTCAAGCATATCTTAATTCCACATTGGTTAATCAAATAGACTTGGGAATATTCAAGCTTTTGAAATGGGAGAAGGAGAAACCACTGGAAATTTTAAGGCAAGACCTTAGTTGTTTGAAGAAGGGCCTCCTATGATCATAGATCTAGGTAGTGCTACAAAGCCATCCTGGGTTGTTAATCCTCTGCTTACTCAAAAAATACCCCCTAAAATACCTAAAGAGTATTGGCACATCTTTGACCAAATGGAAAACCAACCACATCAAGATCAAACATCGACATTGGAATACCCCATATTCGACCAAGTGGCCAATGCCCCCATGAAGGCTATTCCTCTGTAGATCATCCCAACCTTTCATGGGATGATCACAGAGGATCCCAACACCTTTTTTGAATTTTACGTCCTCTGCAGAGGGTATGACTACACCACTAACCCCCAAAAGCTAAAACTATTCGCTTCTACTCTTAAAGGAGAAGCTTTAAGATGGTTCATGTGTTAGGGTGGACATACTATTAATTCTTAGGACGATATGAAAATTGCCTTCCTCACTAGATACCAGGACTTTTGTAAGACTAGGGAGCTAAAGGATAAAATCTTTAAGATGGCTACAAAGGATAATGAAACTCTAGAAGAGTACGTCAAATGGTTTCATTATAACTTGCAGAGATCTCCACACACCACCCTACCAAAAGAAGTCCTAAGAGAAATATTAATTAAAGGAATGAAAGAGGAATGGTTAGAAACTCTAATTTAATGAGGAAAGGAGATATTTCTCAGGAAGATTATGATGAAATTTTTCGCTTGTGTATCAGGTGTTCGTGAGGAAGCTCATGCATAGGAGCAGCGCATAGAGATCCCATGAGTAGGGGAAGCAATCCACACAATGGAGGAGTAACTGGAATGCAAATCGGAAACCTCCTAGAATATTTCAAAACAGACATCCTAGGCACTCTCAAGACATAGTTGGAGGTCCTTTAGGCTAAACAAAAACAAGCTTGAACAAAACAAAACTTGGTCGCTTTCTATCCACATTGTCGAAAGAATCACAGCCAATGGGAGTGTCCACTAGACATGGTTTAGACATGCGCTATCTATACCAAGGTTCACGCCACTGAATAGTTTCCATTGCTCCTGGGGTTGAAATCAGTGTTCAAGGAAGTAGAAGAAGAGATAAAGCCAGTATATCTAATGAACCAGCATCGATAGTGGTAGGCCAAACCTCCATGTATGTCACAAGATGCGTCCTAGTTATTTCCTTCTTCACAGTTTAATCAGCAACAGAACCCTAGTGTAGCATGGTAAGGCCAATCACCCTACTCGAATTGGAAACCTCAGCCATTCCCTATGACACCATGGTTAACTCAATACTTTCAGGTAATGGCTGGCCAAATTCTCCGTTTACACTTGTTTGGAAAGGCAATCCCTATCAATCCCAATGGTCTACCTCCATTTCTCAAAACTCGAATTGGTCTACAAATTAGCAGCAACCTTTGGGAATATCCAACACTCCTATGGGTACAGGTCCTCAACCTCAACTAGCACTGTCAGCTCCTTATCCATTACAACAAAATCCTCAGCCTCTTCTACACCCTCAACTGCCAACCTAACCAAATCCAAATCTGAATAATAAACCAGTCTAGCTAGTGAAAATTGTATAAAGCTCAGACTATGAGATTGAGCAAAAAGAATGTAATGAAGGTCAGGATGTATCATCACCCCTGAGGAAAATAGGGATCAACCATCAATTGAGATTGAAGTACCATTGTACATATACCACCACTTGTACACATATGAACACTTGTAATTGATATTGAAATGAAATGAGTAGAAGAGACAGATCAGCAGAAAGATCCAGAGGAACTCATAGTCACTTCTCCCCCGTTCCCCCAAAGGTTAACAATACCTAAGCTGATTGTGTACCCAGATTTTGATCTTGTAGGGGAACTAAAAAATATTTGTATAAAAATTCCACTCCTCCAAGCCATTCAGGACATTCCCATCTATGCTAAAACAATTAAAAGGTTATGTGTAAACAATCTTCTGAGGAAAGCAAAAACTTCACCCACCATTCATGTTGTAGGAACCTTATCTGATTTACTCTTGGGAGAGGAAACTTTGATAAGGTATGAAGATCCTAGAAATCCCATAGTGATAGTTCAGATATATTGCTGCTCTTTTCCCAATATGCTAGTTGATATGGGTGCATCCATTAATATTTTAATAGTAAAAACCTATCAAGCACTTCGTATTTACACCCTTGGAACCAACCACCACCTTCTCAGAACTTGTTGATCATTTGTTGGTAAGGCTAGAAGGAACTCTACAAGGTATCACAACCTTTGTTGATTCATGGGAATATCTAGTAGATTTTCTTGCTATAAACCCTAAGAGTTGATTGGATGGGCACCCTTTGATACTGGGCCGACCTTGGCTAGCGACAACTAATGCATATATTGGTTTTCGGAGGGTTGTCATGACTATTACAAAGGGGAATTATGTAAAAATCTTGTTTTATATCCCCCTACCAGACTGAGTCTGCCCATTGTAAAAAATGTAAACAACCACCAACATACCTGGAAGAAAGCATCTATTCACCACTCATAGTAGCAAAGGCACTAGAATTCAAAGATCAAACTGAAGATGATGTTATCAACAATTTCATCAATCAGCTAGCTGATGTGAGCAGCATAAAGTGTCAAATGTTGAAATAAATCCTTCATAACGAAGCATCGAAAGATCCCTTGAAGGATACAGATGATCAACACATCCATACAACTATTTTCCATAATAGCAAGCTGATGGAAATTGAACCAGGCAAACTTTTAAACATTAACAATAGCTTGGACAATGATCAGCAGCAAAAGCTCATTCAGAACTTGTAAAAATATAAAGGGGCTTTTGATTGGGATTATCCTGATATGATGGGTATAGACCCACAATTGTGTACTCATCACATTTATACCGAGAAGAATGCTCGACCTATCTGGTAGCCTTAGTGGAGATTGAATCTGCACCTTAAGGATATTGTGAAAAACGAATTATAGAAGTTGTTGGATGTGAATTTTATTTATCCTATTTCAAATAGAAAATGGGTCTCTCCATTTGTGGTCATCCCCAAGAAAAATGGGAAATGGCGTATCTGTGTAGATTACTGGGAATTGAACAAGGAAACACATAAATATCATTTCCCTCTCCCATTTATTGATCAAGTCCTAGAAACCTTGGCAGGGAAGCAATCCTTTTCCATCTTAGACAGCTTTAGTGGCTACAATTAGATCCAGATCATCCCTAAAGACCAAGATAAAACAACCATCACCTGTCCTTGGGGTATGTTCGCTTACAGAGTATTACCATTCAGCTTATGCAATGCCCCAACGACATTTCAAAGAGCTATACTTAGCATTTTTGCTAATTTGATAAAAAAATGACTTGAGGTATATATGGATGGCTTTACTCCATACAGGGATGAGTTTGATCAAGCACTCCAAACATTAGAAAATGTTTTAGAATGATGCACTGCTACTAGGTTATGTCTAAGCAATGTCAAGTGTCACATGAAGATGATTGAAGGTGTAATATTGCGACATTATATTTCTGCAGCAGGGATATAGGTAGACCTAGAAAAAAATACAGGTAATTCTTTTACTACCTACTCCCTGTACTTATATAGAGGTACGTAGTTTCCTGGGATATGCAAGCTATTATCGCAGGTTCATTAAAAAGATTTCACAAATTGTTGCACCTGTATATGCTTTAACTGGAAATGTTGATTTCAAATGGTTTGACAAATGTGACACAATTTTTACAGGTTTAAATAAGCTAGTCTCAACAACACCAGTATTACGTGGACCAAACTGGGAGTTGCCATTTCACATAACCATGAACACATCAGATGTAGCTATAGGAATTGTCCTCAGCCAAGAAGAGGACAGAAAGCCTTATGCTATATATTATATTATCAAAAATATCACTCCTACAACACTTAATTATACAATAACAAAAAAATAATTTTTAGCCGTTATTCATGCAATAAACAAATTTAGACATTACATAACAACAAAATAAGATTTTTTGTATATTGTCACTCTGTGATTTAGTATTTAGCTATGAAACCTTTCTCAAATGGTCAAGTGACTCATTGGCTATTTCTTTTGTAGGAATTCGATGTTACTATTAAGGATCGTCCGAGGAAGGAAAACCCAGTTGCTAATTTTTTGTCTCGAATTCCAAAGGTAAATGATCCACTAGTAGTGAACAATCAAATCCCAGATGAACATTTGTTTGTCGTGACAGTGAAGACACCATGGTACATAGATGTGGCAAATTATCTAGTAGTAGGGAAGTTGCTCAGTCATTTGACAACGAGGGAGAGGAAACAGATCATTTAGCGCAGTGCCTAATTCTCTTGGATTGGCAAATATCTTTTTCGCACAGGGTCTGATATGTGTATACGCGGATGCATTCATGAGGATGAGATTTATGAAATCTTGAAATCTTGCCATGACAAGCCCTGCGGAGGTCACTTCATAGATCAAAGGACTGGGCAGAAGGTACTACAGATGGGCTATTATTGGCCCACTATTGTTAAATATGCTAAGATATATTCCTAAGCTTGTGATAGCTGCCAACAGATGGGATGACCTAGCCAATCTAATGAAATGTTGTTGCAACCCCAACTAGTCATAGAACCCTTTGAACGATGGGCATTGGACTTTGTTGGCCCATTCCATCTGCCATCGAATCAGAAAACCTACATATTGGTTGCCACATATTATGTGACGAAATGGGTGGAAACAATATATTTACCAAGAGCCATAGAGGAAGCCGTGATTAACTTCCCCTTTGGGCAATTAGTAAGGTATGGTTTACCTTAGGAAGTGATAATATATGGGGGAGGGAAATTTGTAGGATACAAGATTACTGCCACTCTCAAAAACCATCACATTACAAATAGGATCACTTCCCCATATCACTCACAGGTGAATGGGCAAGTTTAAAGCACCAATAAGGTCATTGAAGCAATTCTAACCAAAACAATCTCAACATATCGGCGAGACTAGGCTGCTAGACTGCCAGTGGCCTTGTGGGCCTATCGTATGACTTGGAGGAATACTACTAGATACTCTCCGTACTAGCTCGTGTTTGGAAAAGAACCTATTTTTCCGATCAAATTTGAAATAAAAAAATCTAAGAATGGCCCAGGAAGTAGGGCTCGATTTAACAGAAGCCCAAACCAAGCGACTACAACAAATCAATGAATTAGATGAAGCTCGATTTATATCTTTGCAATAGACTACAATTATTCAACAACAAAGGGTAAAGTGACACGACAGCCTCATCAAGAAGAAGACATTACAAAAAAGGGATTGGGAACTCCTTTATGACTCTAGATTCCAGGACTTTTCAGGAAAGTTGAAAACAAGATGGCTTGACCCTTATGAGATTCAAGAAGTACATAAAAATGGCACTCTTACTTTGACTACTATTGATGGGTATGGCCATTCTTTTAAGGTCAATGGACATTGAGTGCATCTCTATGACAAACCACTCACCAAGGAGTCTTTTTGCCAGCAGGTATGCGAGGACCCCTTCATGCAAATCTTAGCTACAAAAAGTGATGACCTTGCAACTTTTCTTTCAACAAATTGAGATTTTTGTTAAAAATTGTAAATAATATATGTATATATATATATATATATATATATATATATATATATATATATATATATATATATATATTGATTGTAAATCTATTAGGTACCACCATGTAAATATTATGATTTTTCTTGTTTTTAGTGCTTGGTAAGTTTTATTCAATCGATTGAATGATTGTTGTTAATCAATTGAACAACACTTATATTTATGTGTGCATCGTTGCTCAGTCGATTGAACAATTGTTGTTCAATCTATTGAACAACACCTTTTGCATTTTTATATTTTCACTGTTCAAATGATTGAACGATTGTTGTTCAATCGATTGAACAACACTTTTTGTGTTTTTAATTTGTGTTGTTCAAACGATTGAACAATTGCTATTCAATCAATTGAACAACACTTTTTTTGTTTTTATTTTTTAGTTTTCGTTGTTCAAACAATTGAACGATTGTTGTTCAATTGATTGAACAACATTTTTTGTGTTTTTATTTTTTTATTTTTGTTGTTCAAACGATTGAATAATTGTTGTTCCATCGATTGAACAACACTTTTGCTTTTTTCTTTACTAATATTTTTTGTTCAAATGATGGAGCAATTGTTGTTCAATCAATTGAACTTTTGCGCTTGTTATTTTTCAATTTTTGTTGTTCAAATGATTGAATGATTGTTGTTCAATTTTTTTGTAAGTCAGAAGTTTATATTATATAACAAAGTATAGTACAAAAAATCTGCCGTAGCAGATCGAAAGCAGGGATGAAGAATGAGCCATAACCAATCACCTGCTCAGAGAGTTTAGAAAAAGAAATTGCAAAAAGCACACCTCGCAGTGTGGCTCGAGCTAAGCTTGTTCCTATAAACCGAGACTACCGAGACATTACATTTCATGACATTAACATAGACAGACTTAGGCCGAAACATAGATAAAGCCGGAGTAAACAACAAAAGGGACTGCCCTAGATAAACTTGCCCATTTGAATGATGGTGTCCAGACCCATCTTCCACATGTGACTGTCCATCCTTGCTTGCACGGCTGCCATAGAGTCATTCTCCTGCACCTCAGTTGTGGCCAGCTGCAGAGTGCCAGGCGCTGGGTTGACAGTATCTCTCAGAAGCCTACTGAGCAGAGTGAGCTTCCTATTGACTGTTTGAATGGCTTTATGCACAGTGGTGATTCGGCCGTCCAGGGAGTTGTTGTAGTCAATTACTTTTTCCATCTGAGCCTCCATGAGGTTCACTTCAGTCACGATATGCTGCTTCTCCTTCTCGATCGATTCCAGAGCTTTGGCGATGAGAATCTTGGTTCGCCAACTCTCTGCCTTTGTTCTAACAAACTGAGTAGCGCCCTTCTTCCGCCTGCTTAACCTTAGCCTCCAATTCAACAACCTTGCGCTTGTTCTTAGTTGCTGCACGGGTCTCATAGCATCTCTTCGCCTCTAGGAGGTCCTGATTTGCAGCAGCACAGTGGCATCCTCCCGCGTCCATATCTGTCTCTCTATGCTCCTCCCAGCTAATGCAATTACCGTTCACGGATGCGTGCTCGACACTATTATGAGAAGTTATGGAGAAAACAGGGAAAATACCCTCTGATTTATAGTGTTTTCATTTGTGAACCCTCCTGAGTTTAGCCTTAATCCCACTGAAGGTGGGAGTACTGTTGCAATAAATTTGATTGAGGTTCACACAAGCAAGGCCATTGCAGGTCGAATTAGATTGAAAGTGGCTGCTCATAATCCATTTAGCATTATGCCAGGTGTCCAGTACGTTTGATCGGTTGCTATGGTTGATAGTTGTATCTGACATACCTTGTTTGCCTGCATATCGGTTCTTCATACGCTGTGCCTCGATCCACCCTGCCTCTTTTGTAATCAACATAAATGTTATTGATGTCTTTCTATACGGATCCCTTCCAATTGTCTTGATTTTGATATTGCTGATGCTATAAGTTCTGTGGCTCGATCTGTAATGATCAATCGTCTGGCTGGCATGCCGCCGCCAGGAGATCCACCTCCCGAGAAGTCCTGTCATTCCGTTGCTTTGGTGATTATTACTTCTTTTACCGGTTTCATCAAAATTCCGGTACCGTAACCCGAAGCCGTCACCAGCTAGGTTGGATCGACTTGGTTTGAATCCTTCTCTGCCAGCTGTGCACATGTCACCTTGAGGATGGGGCAGTCTACCTCCTGTCAACAACTGTTCGTGATTATGTTCGGGTTGTCAGCACCGTGGTTTGCCAAAAAGTCTGCCAACCCATTCGCCTTTCTTCTTACTGATTGGAAAACTATGCCTCTCATTTCTACTATCATCTCCGCTATACTTTCAGTTGCCTTAGCAAGCCTCCAATGTTTGGTGGACTTACTGGCTTTTGTGCCTGCTTGAAGGCGTTTAGCCGCCGATTGTTGTTCAATTGATTAAATAGCACCCTTGAGTTTTATTTTCAAGTTTTTTGTTTTTCATATGATTGAACAATTTTTTTTCAACCGATTGAACAACACTTTTGTGTTTTTTTCTTATTGATATTTGTCTTTCAAATGATTGAATGATTGTGGTTTAATCATTTGAACAATGTTTTCCTTTCGATTTTTTTGTTCAATCGATTGAATGATTGTTGTTCAATCAATTGAACAACAATTTTGCTTTGTTTTCGATTTTTGTTGTTCAAATGATTAAATAATTATTGTTCAAACAATTGAACAAAAGTTTTATGTTTATTTTAGGATTAATTGTAATTTCTTTTATTTTGATTCATTTCCAATCATTGTGCCATCTTATTTTTCTTTTATGTTTTGAATAAAAAAAATCTCAGTGATTTGTACCTAACATGAAGAAAAACAATAATATCAACACTATTATGATTTATGAAGCCTCTTGGTGGTTATCTTTATCCAAAAGTTGATCTGGTGCATCTCTATAATGAATGGCTAGACATCCTTTTCTGACATATCATAAAATGATTCATTATTTCAAACCATGTTGCCTTATTTACCACACTTTCAAATGGACAAATCCCTTCAAAATGATGAGATGGGGGTAAGAGTATAACCTTTCTTTGGCATATTTTTACTTCTTACACCATCCCTAACTCTTAAGGAGCAAATGAGCCTCCCTCTTTTTATAAAAACATCAAAAATAAATATGCAAATGCAATGAATATTTCCTTAAAGAGGATAGGGGGTCTCATCATGAGCTAGCCTACCATGATCATAAAGATGTAACAAGTGACATTCCATTTTTGGCTACCAAACCAAGGTAATGACCTTCTTGATGATTACAAACTGTCAGAAGGACAGGGGGTCTCATTACGAGCCAGCCTAATCATTTTGTTATATCTTGGTGAATGGCACTATGATCATCTAGTCGCCATGCCAACTTATTGGTCTCTTTATGGAAGAAAAAGAAGAAACAACTACATATTAAAAGAAGGACTCTGGCTCATTTGTGGGGTTAAAAAGAAACCTTGTCGAGGCCATGAATGCTTGCTAGTAGCAGTGGCTCTGTGTATGGTATTGGATTATTATCTTACATAGTCAAATTCTCTCTCTTCTATTGCCGCCTACAGATTCATTTCTAAGAAGATTCCCCATTTGAACAACACTCTTACAAGCCAATATGCATGGTAACTTATGTCACATATTCATTATATTATATACTTTTCCAATCAATTCATGACAATCATTACTGCTTACTGCCAATTATGTGCCATTACTAATACCGCTTGCAGTGAACATCTTTTCACATAATAATGTATATATTTGTTTTTATCCTTTTCAACCATTTTTACCTCTAATACGTGTCTTGCTTTAATTACTTTGTCATAAATTGTCACTTTTCTGGATTGATTTTTGTATTTATGAATACTCAATTCATGTGCTTTCTTTTTACATGCTTGGTGAACATGGGCATCCTTTTTCCCAATGGAGGGGGGATGGTCTACGTGTGAACAATGTGTGAAACATTTATGGATAATTATATGTTAATTATTAAATTGATTTTTGGGTAAAGGTTGCATGATTATTGGATATGTGTAATAATTAGCAAGGTATTTCCGATTAGAGAAATGACAGCAACCATTATGGATGACATGTGAATTTATGGGCCTGCGTCAAAAATGGTTGATGAGACAAATGACTTCACTGTACATGTTGTTAATTCCCAAATCAATGTAATTTTTATGGTGAATTGCTTTAATGATCTTTGTTGTTGTTCTAATTTGTGAAAGAGCATGAGAACCAGTCATACGAACATAGCAACCATGGGAGGTAGAGCTATCCAAAATAAGCCCTCAGTGATCAAGGTATCGGACCAGGCTCATGTGATTCTCGAGCATGCAAGATGGCTACAATATATGAATAAATTGTAGGGATTTCACGAAGAAATGACACTTGAATTCTTGAAGAATTCGCAGAATGGCAGCACCACAGTAAGAGGCAGGGATATAATAGTATCTGAAGTGGTCATATCTGAAGTCACTGGACTTCTAGCTAAGGGAACAAAGTGGACAAAAAAGAACGCCCTTCTACACAATGTGGTTGCAGTGTTCCATGACCTGGATGAGGAATTAGCACGAACAAGGAAAGGGATTCACCCTTTAGCATTAATACAACCTTGGAAGGAGTTGGGAGTCATTGTGTAATGGTACATCACATGTGGTGGTTGTTAGGATGTGGTAAAGCCCCATCAACTCAAATTGTTAGCCATCCTAAAATAGAAAATTTCAGTTAATTTGTCATTTTATTTGAATTCTCTATTGCATGATGGTTCTCGACGAGTTAGGAAAACTAAGGACCTAGGAATTATCATTATTCATCATGGACTAATTAAATTTCTTATCATAGATGGACTCGCCCAACAGTAGTTAACCTGGGACAATATTGTAAATGCTACTCTAGCACCACCTCCAAAAAACCCAGTAGTAGAATAGAAAGGGCCTAGAACCCTAGGTTTGACAAGGACGTATAAGAGGAAAAATTCCTTTATGCCTTTGAACCCAACAAAATACAGATTCTCTGTGTGGGTGAAGTCCCAGTGGCTTACCCCAATTTAGACAAATGAGGCCATCCCATCACTCACACCACCTCCAAGTCTGAAGAATACCCCTTTGCAAGACTATGAAGAAGAGGTAGCGAGGGTATTTGAAAACATGGGGATGTTTGGTAAGGGAAGAGAACAATCTGAGCATGTTGAAGGATAGAATTGTACCCCCAACCAGTCCATCTCTACTAATAGCCTTGGTTAAGATCAAACCCTTCCATTTACTGATTTCTTGGAAGAACAGAAGGAACTAGTCCTTTCTGTGGAAAAACCCCTTGAAGCTAAGATGCATGAAGAAGAAACTATTAGAGAAGAGAATCAGAAAGAAGATATCGGTCCGGTGGACCCCCAAGCTAAATAAAAGCCTACAGATGAGACCTTGGGATATGAAAATCAACCAGGCAATACAATTTTTTATAATTCCCCTAAGGACAAGGCCTACCTAGAAGAAAACCTGGAGAATGATAACTGCTCAGGAGACACCGTTATATTGGGGTCACCTGAGAGAAAAATTCATGTTGAAAAAGAATTAGAAGTTGAAACTCCATCAGGAGATATAGTTCGATTTGAAACCATCCATGTTCTTGACACAATGCCACCCAAGAATGAACCTGAGGAAAATGTGGTTGCACCACCGTTGGTTAGAAGTCCTAGAATAAAGAAATCCTACAAGGATAGGCTCAAAAAAATGTTAAAAATATATAGAAAATAGAAGATAATAATTGGGCAACTAAGACAGTAGTTAAAAGAGGCCATGAGAGCCAGGAATTTGAAAGTAGAAAAAGAGACCACAGGAACACAGACATAACATTATTTTGGAGAGGATGATGAAACCCAAATTGAGATTCTTTTGGTCTGTTCAAAGGATATGCAAACAGAGCCATGTCTTGTAGAGGACACTAGAATACAGATTGAAGACCCCTATGTTTGTACGTGGGAGAACAAAAAAGACTACCCTACTATGAAAATTGTTGTTCAGACTACTGCTGAAGAAAGAATCCTAATTGATTGTTGCATAACTCAAGAAGCAGTTGAGGCTATTGTCCAAACTGAGCCTGTAGAGACACAAGATAATGATGCCCAAATAGAGGAGACACCTGCTTATATTATCATAGTAAGGGATGCATTTATTAGCAAACTGTAGAATGAACTATTGAAGGTTTAGTAGGAATTAACCCAGCATAAGAAGGAGGTAGTGCCCCTACAGATACATCAAGAATTAAAGAAAAAGTTTGAGGCACTCACAACAACTGAGGATGAGACCTTTTCTTAGTACGATACTGAACATAAAAAGATTGAGAAAGAAACCAACAAATTACAGAAGGCTAAAGAGTAGCTGGAAACTATCTACTCTCTTTATTCAGACACCCTGTCATGTAGAGCCTCTGCAACAAATTATGCCCTATTCCTCTTGGAAGGATACATCCTACTAAATTCAAAGTTGTTAAGGCTAGGAAGTCCGTGGAAATCAAAACTATCCTGGACTTTTCCAAGTGATTTAGAGAACAAAACGAGCAAATACAACACCTCCTCTGTGAACTTTATGGTGAGCACTAGTATTGCAGCAATAATGTTGCAACTCCTGGGCTGCCTACTTTACTCTTATCAATCTGGTAGTTCATAAAAAACTTGGAAGCGATGGTGTTGTATGCACAAGTACTAGTTCTTACTGCAGGTTGTCACTTGGTCAACCAGCGCGAGATCACTAGGAGCTCAAGCCAACTTCTATAGATTCTAGAAGAAGCTTTATATGTGATGGAAGGAAAAAGAGATTACTCTATTGATGCTATTCTACCTGCAGAAAGGATGACTGAAATGTAAAGCAAACCAAGGAAATCGTAGTTAACCACTAATCCTACTTTTGCATAAAACACTATGAAAACTATGAAAAGAATGTCATTATCTACTAAAGGAAGTAAAAAACATCTACCTAAGCTATTTCTGAAAGTAAATGAGAAAAAAACATCATTTTGGATTTTAATGTATTTTTATGTGATATTTTTATGCATGTAATTTATTTGTTTGTGGATGTGGCAGCGAATAGGTGGCAATGGAGGGTGGTTTTGGGACTTGATAGGATGTAGGATGGTGTGGATGGGTCCTAGGAGGTCTCAAGTGGCCTTTTGGAGGCTTTTCTCAAAATCGACCTTCAAAAGAAAGCCTACAAGAAAATCTAAAGGAGGACACAGGAAATCTATAGGAGGAAAAACAACGTTCCACAGGAGGCCTACAGGAGGAGGCCGAGAGTAGTTTTCACTATTTTGAAGGAGTGAGAGTGGGTGGAAAAGGTAGATGAAGATTGGAATTAAGTGTTAGGGCACCTAGGGTTTACCAAGAATCATTAAGAGAGAGAAAGATGATTGGATTTTCTCAAGGAGAGAGAGGAAAGTCTAAGGAAAATGCAGGAAACTAAGGCATAATTGAGGGGAGACTTGGGCAACATGTAGGGCATGGATAAGATGGAGGATGGAGTGGTTGATAGGTTGGACTAATACTAGAAAATATATGTTGCATAAACAACTGATAGTCAACCAATGAGATTAAGCAAGCAATGAAATAAGTGCATCTAAAAAAAGGAGTATTTGCATCAAAGTAAACTATGATCTTTGGAAGAAAATGCTGATGACCATTGCATGAAAGAAGACTATTGTAAATAAGGAAATGATCATGACGAAGAAGTTCTAAAGCAAAGCAAAATAAACTCTGAAACAATTAGAAAGCTGCAAACACTAAAATTCCTATGAAGGAGGAAAATCTGTGTTTTTGGGGCAGCAAGAGGGTCTTTGCCTCAGATCATTGTCCCAAAGGGTGGAAGAGAGTCCAAGGCACTATTTCTAGCCTTTTTTATCTTTCCTTTATCACTACTTAACCTACTATTGACAACACAAATAAAAGAAAACTAATGAATAATAAAAACCAACCTATTCTTATTCATAAAAGAAATATATCTAAGAGCAACCTAATCTGCAAACTGAAATGAGATATAAAAATATTAGAAATAGGAGCTTTGTTGCTTGGATTGGGCCCTAACTGAAGAGATTCAACCCTCTGAGGTAACTTAGTCCTAACTCAAAACGAGCCCATCTTTATTCTCAAAACAATAACAAGATTACATGAACTCTCAAGATAATAAGCTCGATGTCGAGTAGAGTCACATAAGCAATATTGCAGCAAAAATTCAACAAAAATTTGACCCTAGTGAGGCCCTAGGCCTCTTTACTTATACAAATGAAGCTCCCAGCAACTTCCTCAAAATTAGGGAGGCTTAGCTCCCAAAACTCGAGATAAACATCAATTATCCTCCACTTGCTTGGTTGTCTACTAATGCATGACTTGGCAGCCTGTACTCTGAGCTAAATGAAGGGGAATTCAAAGTGGGGAGTAATAAATGAGGGGGATTCCATCATATAGTTCCTCTCCTTTGTCCACTTCGAGTTATTTCTATCATTTTTCCACTGTATCCTTGACTTTAACCACAAAAATCATCAATAATATGCATTAAACACATATTAGACCTCATGGCATCATAACTAACTCAACTCACTCTATAAGCATAAATATAATCAGAAAATAATGTAATAAGCTAAGAGAATGGTTGATTTGACTAGGTTAGGAGGTAAAATGAGCCTATATGATTACCCATTTATGAGGCTCATCATCACCCCCCTACTGAAAGTGTTGCTCATCCTCTAAGAAACTTAGTCCATCTCCTCATCTTTTATGGCCTTGGTGGCCTCCCTAGTATTCCATGCTTCTGATGTGGTCTCCTCTTCCTTGTCATAGAATCCTACCATCATGTCCACCTCTTCCCACTATTGTTGCTCTTCTTCTTCTTTTTTACCTTCCAACATGCCTAGCAGCAGTGGGGGACTCAATTTTAGGCCAATCCAATTGACCTGCAACCTCTACATGGAGCAATTATACATGGACACTCTCCTTAATGCCTCCCTCATCCTCATTGGGGAATGATATTCCATGATTTTCAGACTGTGTGGTAAGGTATTTCATCTCCTCATACAAGCATGTACACAATCATCCCCAAGTAATCTTTCCATATCCTCAAAATGTGCAATGGCTTGTGCTTGGTCACTGATATATCTAGGTGCAATCTGAGGATTATGTGTAAGCAGGTTATGTGTGTTGATGAGGGCCATGGGTTCTGATGGCTTAGCTATGATCATTAATGGCTCATTCTGATCCTTTATCATCAACCTTCTTATTTCTGTTGCCATTAACTCTTCATGGTTCATCCATGAGGCCATGGCCATTACTTACAGGTCCCCTAGCCTAGCATTGGGGTCCCACACATTCATGTTTGTGAGGGCCATATTATGCAGGTAGAATTTTGCCATATTTGCCTTATCTTATGATGTGATTTGGTCACACAGGTCCATAAACTACCTGTAATCTTGGAAAAGCATGGTGTCTCTTTGTGCCAAAGTCTTTATCTAAAATTGCATCCACTGGTCCTTAAGATATAGGCCATAGGATTTTGTTGGTTTCCTACATTGCAATGCCTCTATGGACTAACTAGCCATGCATTACAATTGGGTCTCTTTCTCTTACAACTACCTCCTTAGCAATTCATTTTCTATTTCAAGTTGGCTCCTTGCAACTGCTTCTCTGTGTCTGACACCACTTAACTCTCTGCCCATTTCTCTGAGTTTATTCTCCATATGGCCAATATCCTCAACCCCTTTTTATTTGGCTATTTGCATCCACCTATGGGTTATTATTCTTTCTTTCTCCAATTCAAAGAATAGTGGAATTGCGAATTTTTGTGGAATTATTCTCCCCCCCTCAAGAAGATTGTAGTAAGAGCCAAAACTAGGCTAGGGATCATGTTCTTGTGCCTTTTTTGCTTCCTCCTTTCCTTGTGGCTGTCCTTCTACTATTTTTTCAAGTTTTTCAGTCTCCTGCATTTTTGACAGGGTCTCCTGTGGAACAGTTTGTGCCTCATGTAGAACTGTTTTTGAGTCCTGTAGTTCTACCTTTTCTTTCCATGTGGGAGATCTAGGAGTCCCCCTTTCATAAGTGATAGGTGCCTTGGAAGGGGATTCTTTTCCTTGGGCAAAGGGTGAATCTTCAATAACAATTGGCACTTTAGAAGAAGGCTAGTGTTTCCCTATTTTGATCTGTATGCTCTTCCTAGCCCTGAAATACATTGAGGTCTGCCTCTTCCTCTTTTGTTTTGGCTTAATTGGTGTGATGAGGGTAGTGAAAGTAGTTGTTTCCTCTATTTCTAGGGTCTCAAGAGATACTTCTATATTTTCATGCCTTTTCCTCCTTCTGTCTCTGTTTCTGTCTCTATTTGCTTTGTTTTCTCTGTCACGCGGAATTAGTCGATCTTGCGGACAAGACAGACCTTCCTAGAATCTAATGAAGACCTAATGACAAACAAACCAACCAGACACTATCTTTCTCTAAATGCGCTTTATAAATAGTGGTAAACAAATGTGTTTAAGGGCCTACCTCATGTCCAACGCAAGTTCGGAGATGCCTTCGCTCCTTCGATCCAAGTAAGTTCCTTTGTCGCAAACCTGCAAGCACAAACAAGGCAAACGATTAGATAACACCTGAATATTCAATATTATAAAACATATTTAACATGAAAGTCAAGGAGTCCATGAAACAAATAGCATAAGATACTTGTTGAGATAAATGAGCTTTATTGTATTAATTCAAAAGAAAAGAATCTTACAACCTTCGCCTTGACGCTGTACAAGCTCCTTCCAGGGTCCAACAAGAAGTCTCCTCTACTTTGACAAGCTTCACTCACTCCCTAATGGGGCCAAAAAGGTATGTGATCTCTCCTCTTAAGCTCAAATAGGAAGTCTTGATCTCACTAGCATTTACCCTCAAAAGTTCAGCTTCTAACCTCTCTGGCCACTGACCCAATGCCTCAATTTATAGTGCAATGGAGATCAGTTACTAGGTCCTCCTTCAAAGGGATAGAATCCTCCTTCAAAGGGATAGCTCCTCCTAACAAGGGATTAGCTCCTTCTCTTTTGGGATGCATGAACCACTTTGGAGCGAACAATCCACGTCAAAATTCCTTCTCGAAACATCTAGAATTAACCCAAAGTGAGTTTTTTAAGATAAAAATTGTGCCTTTTGACTTTCACAGGGGTACGCACCATCCCCTTTACATACAAAGTGTATAAGTACATAGGTACTCTGAACAAAAGGTGCGGGCCCGCAAGCAAAAGTGAGAGAAAGTGCGGAACCAGAGTTACATTGCTTTTTGATGTCTTTCTCTCATTTCCAAAGCTTGTTTTGAAGAGCTGAGGTCTGAGACTTGATTAGGAGGCTGGTATAGGTGGTGATAGACCCATACTGACTGCAAATAATCAAGGTGACGATATTTTTGTGTAACAGATTGCCCCCTAAAGTGCAAAGTCTGTAGTAGATGAGGATTTCATTTATCATTTAGGAAGAGTGAAGTACTTTATAATTTCTAGGATCATCTCGCAGAGAGCCCGGTTGGAACCTGTAAAAGAATTCAATGCAAAATATATATATGAGATCATATCATCGCTGAGGTAGGCATTCCCATACTCAGATAAAAACTGACTAAGAGACTGAAAACTGACTAGAAAATTAACTACTGCTCTGATATAGGAATGATCTTGTAACACATCATAAGTATAGACACATGTGGACACAGTATGGAAGCAACCATCTGTTTATAAATAGTCCATAGTATAATGAATACAAAATTCCTCGCAGCCTGGATGGTGGTAACTAGATCCAGGGTCTTCATTTCTACTTCCCGAAAAAGTACGATTCTATCCATGCGAATGAATGTGTCGAAGTCAAACATGGTAGAAACCGCTTGATTACCAGTCAATGATGTAAACTATTAACAAGCGTGAGAGAAACCACCAATAATGACAATGGCTGTCAAAGTACTCAGTACAGTCCATGAGATGTGATAAGATGTGTTGATGTTGAACATGTCACGGAATCCTTTGATCGAAATTCGATGATGTAAACTATTGTTAAAGGCGAGAAACCTGCCATTGAGGCATGCAGATCTCAAGGTACTGACGATTTCTAGATCATCTTTCTAGATAATGAGTCGAAGTCGATAGAAAGCGATCCGTCATAAGCAAGCTCATGACACGAAATCATAGATCAAGTTGAAGAAATTTAGTTGCAAGGACTAACTCAGGGATGGTCAAGATGGATGACAGACATTTTGCAGATGAATGGCTTATTTTCACTGAGCTCTTGAACACATAGCGACACGACAGATGGTTTGGTGATGATTGACCCAAAGTTAATACCCAGAAACCAGCTGAAGACTTTCAATATGGTTCGATCAACTATTAGGTAAAGGATTTCCCAACCCAGGTGAATGAAAGTGTCGTGTTCAAGAGTGGTTATAAAGTATGACAAACAGGCTCACTTTTCTCTTTTTTCCCCCACCATTTCTGGCAAGTACCTCTTTATTTTTTACAAGCTTGAGGAGGATAACATATGCTTGATTATAAGCTCACCCTTCTGGTGAGTCCAACTTAGTTTAAATTCGAACCCTAAGAAGGATTGGTCCATTCCTGTTTGTAATTGAACAAGTCCTTTATTGTCGAAATTTAACGAGTCCAGTATAGGAGAAACTCGACGTTTTTCATTTTTAGAGAGTCTGAAAAAACTAAAGAAGACTCCAGGGTTTGAATTTTTCGTAAATTTGTGTCTCCCAAGCCCGAAAAAGTATAAAATAATACTTGAGAGAACTGCTTGATCTTTTACGACCAAGGAGTACTTTTCGTTATCCGTGCCTTTGATCCGAAAAAGTAAAAAAGCGACCAAGGAAACGTCGTTTTATAACCAATATCGAATTTGAAATGACAAAAATTCGGTGATCTTTTTATGTTTTTACGGTCAAAAAAGAGCTGTAAATCGACCGTCTTTTAATTCCATTTTAACGAGTCTAAAAGAAAAACTTGAAAATCTTTTCATGTTTTAGGAGTCAGAAAAGGGCTTAAAAGGTGACTCTGGTTGAAAATGATCGATTTCGCCTGAATAATCCTGTTATCTTGCACAAAAACACGAACATTACTCATACCTACTTGAAAGAGATAAAAACGTCGTAATAATACCTTTTTAAAGTGAAACATGAACAAATTTGGAATTCATTTATTCAAAAAACTTATAAAAAGGGGTTTTTACAATTCATTTTTACCATTTGTGATTTGGGTGAGGAAATAGTGATTTTGCTTTGAAAATTTCCCGAGAGGATTGTGGAGAATCCAACCGTCGGAATCGGACGTCGTCTTCACCAGGTAATCCACATCATCCTCCTCTTATTTTTCATCCATTTAGTTTTTCATTTTAGTCATTTATTTGGTTTTTTTAGGAGGGTTTTTGGGCGAAAAACCCGCGCTCGGGGTATGCAGGTCCACCACTGTGAACCTGCAGACCCCGAATTTTTCTCCATTGGGAAAAAGGTCGGGGTCCGCACCTTCCCTTCGGACAAAGTGCGGTCCCACGCACTATGTCTAAAGGCAGGGTGCGTACCCTGTCGCAAGGGTTTTCAACCAAAAAGTCTCAAAATTGGACCAAAGAAAAACTTTTCTAGCATGCTAATTGGTCTTTTGGTTTGATGTAGTGGGTACATCATGCTGGATTGGAGAGAACGCGAGCACGAGGATGTGGATGTAGCCGCATGGAATCATCAACCTTTGTTGGATGCTTTGAGGGCATGCGGAATGTACAAATACTGGGTCATTCTTGGCATGAGGGCTCAGGTGGACTTCTTGCAGTGGATAGTTGATAGGTGGAACGTCCAGGACCAGTGCTTCTTGATTGGTGGCCACCAGCTCGAGATTGAGCCAGCGGACATATATTTTTTGACTGGTTTGCCTAAGAGAGGTGTTGACTTGACCCTGTTTGGGGCTAGGGCGGGTGGCCAGTCCGTCGATAGCTTTCGACTAGAGTACTGCAACAGGCAGTCTCAAGACAAAGGGATAGACATCAAGTACATAACCCTTCCTGAACTGAAAGTAATTGCATTCACTGTTACTTGACTTTGCGGGTCTGCCGCTTTGCACTTTGCCACCGGATCCCAGATGCAGATGGCAGTTGATTGCTTTCAGGGCACCATTTTCAACTGGTGCGATGCTGTGTTGGCCAACGTGAAGGGCCAATTGACCAGGGCCAAAAACGGACGGCTAAATACTTTTGGATATGGTGCTATAGTCGTCAGCTTTGGCCTGGAGCGGATTCATATGCTCATCCCACAACACCTCACAGTTGTAGCTTGGCATCCCCGAGAGCCTAAACTGATGTGATGGGTTGCAGTCATGGCTCGTCATCCTGACGAGGGGACCGAGGTCATCCGGTTCAAACCTGAGTTCTTCCAGTGGTTGGAACATCAGGTCTTTTCTATTTAGGACTTTCCATATACTGGGATTGATTTTCGTGGTGACACAGACATGGCTCTTCCTCTAGGAGAGCAGTGGGATGACTCAGGTAATCATTTTCAACTTTTCCTAATGTTAATTTTTATTATTTTTTATATCGTCTCAAAACTGATAGTAATAATTTTTTAAAATGCAGATGTGGGTCCACAGCGACCAATCACTCTTCGGCCTTTCGAGAGAAGGCAACCACTTGCACCAGCTCCAGCCCCACAGGACGAGTCAGCAGAGACCTTGGCTGAGTTGGAGAGTCACCTAGAGCGCCTAACAAGGGATATTCCCAAGACGAGCATAGACGACATTCCTCTTCGGCTTCAGCGCTATGTGATTGGAGTCCCAGGACCTTTTAGGAGGTTCCTTTGTAAGGTGGCTCGCGCAGTGGTTTCGTATCGAGATCATCATGAGTGATGGGATGATCGCTTATGTAGTCACATATGACATTTTGTTTTTTGTACTTATCATTTTTTCCGATCATAAGGTGTTTTTCAACCTATGATCGAAGACGATGTATTTTTTGACACACTCCTATATATATATGATATCGTTATTACTGGCTTGTCTTGTTACATATGTTATGGAATGTTTTTAAATTTACTTGTATGATTATCGCACATGTCTACTTAACACTTGAGAAGCAATTGCATCTGCTAATGTATTTAAAGATCTTGGAATATGCTGATACTCAATATAGTCAAATTCACGTTCCAAGAGACGCACTCTCAAAAAAAATCTTAATAAAACTGGATTTCTAATGGCGTATATTCTATTAAGCTGTAATATAATGAGTTCAGAATCTAACCTCACTATCAAACTCCGAATCCCAAATGAAATAGATTCAGATAATAACTCCACCACTGCACTATACTCTACAATGTTGTTTGTTGTTTGACCGAGGCTTACCCCATGCATAGAT